>VZTH01019536.1:2145-26123 GCA_013397815.1 Aleadryas rufinucha
GCCTGAATTATCCCCCCGGCCGGGGCAGGGGCTCGGCGTCGGGCGGGCGGCACGGCCGCGCCGGGTGACAGCGCGGCGGCAGGTGCCACCGGCGCGCCGGGTGATGGGACACCCGTGCCATTGCCACGCCGGGTGATGGGACACCGGCGCGGCCGTGCCATTGCCACGCCGGGTGATGCGGCCACACCGGTGACACCCGCTGATGCCGCCACGCCGGGTGACACCGTCACACTGGGTGAGTGCAGCGCGCGGGTGACACTTACTCTGGTGGCACCGGCGGGGTGGCACGCTCAGGAGAGGGTGAAGGGAGCACCCTCTGCTCCTGTTCCGGAGTGGCAGCGGGCATCCCGCCTCACCCCAAGGCTCCTGCTCCTCATGCTGCTCCCAAAGGCGACACCAGCCGTGCCGAGCCGAGGACATCCTCTCCACGCGTCCCCGTCACCACGGGCCCACGGCCTGGGGACCCTGGCCGGGCTGAGCGGAACCCGCTGCCTCCAGGAGATGCCGGGGCCACCACGGAGCCACCGAGATGCAACTTTGTGCTGCATCGAAGCCTCTGCCTTCCTTATGTAACACGGCTGCTGCTGGCACGGTGCTCGCCTCCACGTCCTGCACAACTTCGGTGCAACGTGGAATTGATCTCCACTCCCTGGAATGGCTCTGCCATTATCATTAGCTGAGGAGCCTTTTCTGAAACCTCAGGCCAGGGGTGCTGGTTGTGACCCGTCTCGGTGCAGGACCATGGCTGGGAGGCGACAGCACCCACTGGGTGCCCCACGCGGTCCCAGCCACGCGGTGTGTGTCAGGAGCGGTGCCGATGTTTGGGGCCCTGCCCCAGCGCTGGCACAGCCCCTGTGGAGGTGGGTTTGGGTGGGGTGTCCGTGCTGGCACAGGAGGCAGCTCCTGGGCTGGTCCCACAGAGACTGTGCCCAGAGAAGCCCAGGGCTCTGCAGCCCGAGGTTCCCAGGCTCTGGGGTCAGGCAGGCAGCGTGTGGGCACAGGAGCTTGGATTTCTTGCTGCTCTGATGGTTTCCCCCTGATTTGAGGTGTTGCCTGCATCCCTGAGGCAGCAGTGGGGCCGTGTTTGTGCTGTGCCACCCTTGCAGGGTGTGACTCTGACCTGGGGACCCCGAGGCTGTCGGACCCCCCAGCTCTGTCCCCTCTGTGCCTTCGTGTTGCCATCGGCTCTGACCGAGCGTGGCTGCTGTGCCTGAGCAGTTCCCCAGTCCCCTTGTAGGGCGAGAGCCACCCTGAATACACATCGCCCCAGGGCTCTGCTGCCTTCCCCAACATGCTCCAGCCCTGTGGGGAGCACGGGGGTTGTGCCGGCCTCGGGGGACACCCCTGGGACCGACTCCGTGGTTGTGCCCCGGGAACCGAGGCCTGGGCAGGAGAAGTGGGAGTGTCTGGAGGGATGCCAGCAGTGGAGATGGAGGAAAGTTATCTTGAGATTCCCGGGAGGCTGTGATGTGCCACGTGGACTGCAGATGCCGGGATGGGGCATGCAGGCAGCATGCTACAAGGAAGTAGGGTGGAGGGAGGTTGGGTGCGTGGATGTCCCTCCCTGGGGTGTAACGCTGCCTGAACCTCAGGTCTCCAGCCCTGCAGCACATCCCTGCTGTAGGGTCAGATCCCATCTGCAGCCCATCCCCATCACCATTGATAAGGAAATGCACGTTGAGAGGCTGCAGGACCTTGGCAGGAACGGCTGGGGAGGGTTTGGATGGCTTCCCTGGCTCATAAACCCATCCTGCTACTTAGAGTCAGTGCTCTTACCGATGAGCTGGTGAAATCAAACAAGCCAACCCGACCTGCCCCTGTTGCCACCACCACGACCTGCCCCCCCGCCCATGTGCTGGCCCTGTGGCCATGTGCTGGCTGAGCTCTGGGCTCTCTCACAGCTCAGTCTCTGGAGGCAGAGTCACTTCAGAGCCGTTAGATAGGGGATAAGCTGATGTGCTGCCAGATAATAGGGCTGTGAAGTGTCTACTCAGTGTCTATTCACTTAGCAGCCAGATTTCAGACATGATAAGGCAGCAACTTAGGAGAGAAACTGGAGGACGAGCAGGAGGGGAGGTGGTCACTGGGGCAGTGGGAGATGGAGTCTGGGTCTCTGTGCTGCCTTTCATTTGGATATTTGTGGAAGATGCTGTTGAGAGCACTTGGGGGGGTTTACTCAGCATGGGATGATGTTGAGCTCCTCATCCACCATCCCCTCCCTGAGGAGCCAGTGCCCCACGCAGTCCTGGCACACGGCTCTGACTGTGTCCCGTGCACTGACCCCAGCAAGGACCCCACGGGGCAGCCCTCTCCCTAACACCTCTGGGTTTCTCTCCCCAGAGCCTCCCTCCAGCACGGCCTTTCAGGATGATGGGCCCAGGAGCGCCGGCGGGGACCCTCCGGGCACGTGGCTGCTGACCCAGGGGTGCTGCCGGGCACCGCTGCCAATGCAGAGCTCCCGGGAGCGCAGGGCAGAGCCGCCGCTCCGCTCACCCATGGCAGCCCCTTCCCGCCGCGCCCCGGCCCGGCTGCATGGTGTGGGTGCCCCTGAGCCCCACGAGCAGTGACCGCCGGGCCCCGCTGCGCGCTCCCAGCACCACCACCATGTCTTTGGAGTGGCTGATGGACTGGAGCTGGTCCCTGGACGGACTCCGCGATTTCATCGCCACCGGCATCCAGTCTTTCCGCGACTGCGACGCCACGGCCCTGGTGGCCGTCGCCTGCCTGCTGGTCCTGTTCGTGTGGTACTGCTACCACGTGGGGCGGGAGCAGCCCCGCGCCTACGCCACGGTGAACGCGCTGATGCAGAGCGCCGAGGCCAACGGGGTGCAGAACGGCTTCGTGTACTGCCACTCACCCGAGTGCGTGCGCTGCTCGCACCACGACGGCCTCAACCAGAAACTCTACCACAACCTGCAGGAGTACGCCAAGCGCTACTCCTGGTCCGGCATGGGCAGGATCCACAAGGGCATCCGCGAGCAGGGCCGCTACCTCAACAGCCGGCCCTCCATCCAGAAGCCAGAAGTCTTCTTCCTGCCCGACTTGCCCACCACGCCCTACTTCTCCCGGGACGCTCAAAAGCACGACGTGGAGTTGCTGGAGCGCAACTTCCAGACCATCCTGTGCGAGTTTGAGACCCTGTACAAGGCGTTCTCAAACTGCAGCCTCCCGCAAGGATGGAAAATGAACAGCACGCCCAGCGGGGAGTGGTTCACCTTCTACCTGGTGAACCAGGGCATGTGCGTGCCCAGGAACTGCCGGAGATGCCCACGGACGTACCGCTTGCTCGGGAGCCTCCGCACCTGCATTGGCAACAATGTCTTTGGGAACGCCTGCATCTCTGTGCTGAGCCCGGGCACCGTCATCGCCGAGCACTACGGGCCCACCAACATCCGCATCCGCTGCCACCTCGGTGAGTGTCCGGCGCCGTGGTTCGTGTGTCGGGAGGGTGTGGGGGGCTGCGGCTGCGCCTGGGCAGGAGCCCCAAAAAAGCCTCTGGCACCCCGTGCTCTTGGGGTTCAGCCACCAATTGCAGCCCTGGGAGGCTCAGACACCTGCTCTGCTTTGGCCTGAGGGAGGTTTTGGGGGCTTTGGTGGTGACAGCCTCCTGAGGAGAGGCCGGTGCTCTGTCCATGGGTACCTGATATCCCCAGGGTCTCCAGATCAGCAGCAGGAGGGTTTCACCTCCTCCTCCTGCTGACCCAGGGCCGTGGACTCTTGCTGGTGTGCGATAGAGGGCTGATTTTACATAGGGGTCTCTGAACATGCCCCTCTCTGCAGGCAGGTCCCTCTCCCATCCCGGGATGTGGGGCAGCCTGGGGTGCTGCTCCAGGGACTGTGCTGTGCCACTGGCAGCTCCGCTCTCCTGGAATCTTGGGTGCTCTGCGTGGGACATGGGTGAATGGGAGCAAAGATGCTGCTTTGGGGTTCGCAAAGCTGCAAATGAGGGCGAGGCAGAGGGCCCTGGGGTGTTCCCTGCGGTGGGTCAGGCGCTGGGTTGGTGGCACAGTGCTCCCTGCTCGGCGGGCAGGGACGGGGAGAGCCCACGCGGCACAGATGGCCGGGCTGGCACAGCACCGACCGTGCCGGGGGAGGCACCGCACGGGCCCAGCTGGCAAACACCAACCGCGCCTGTTCAGCCAACAGCTTGGGTAAACACACCCAGGCAGCGCTGGCCATTTGTTTGGAACGGGAATTGTCTTCAGAGCTGATCCCAGGAGCTGCTGGGCAGCTGGGACCTGCCCTTGCCTGTCACTGACCCCTCTCTCTGGGGTGCTGGGGAATGTGGTCCCCTCGTGAGGGGCTGGGAGAGGTTCCTGGGAGGAGCCAGTGATGTCCAGGTGAGCACACCTGCAGCACATACGCCCTGGGCAGAGGAGCAACGTGGGTCATTCGCTTGTCCTTCCGCTGGGACTCTGCACTGGGCCGGGGGCATGCTGGCACCCTCACCTTGGTGCTGGGAACGCAGCTCTTGCTGTGCCCAGCGCATGGATGTGTTTAAGACACAACCTGCCCTTTCAGGCAGCTGGATCTGCAAAGCCAGCACAGCCATCAGTGGGGCGAGCCACTCACGAGGATTTACTCCAGGCACAGGCAGCATCCATGGGCCGGGGCAGCATCCCGAGGGTGCGGGTGGGATGGAAGGGCTGCAGGCTGCTGGCTGCTCCCTCTCCGCATCCCCCAGCAGCTCAGCTTCCCTGCTCCAGCGTCTCCAGCTGAGGCTGTTGTGCAGGGAAATGGCTTTGGGTTCTGCAGCCTTTGAAACAGCAGCTTTGTAGTCCCAGCTTTGCCGGGCAGCTGGGAGTCCCTGCTGCGCTCGCTGGGTTTGGCATCGCTCTTGGATCCGTCCTGCTCGTTTGCTGCATCGTTACCGCTCGGGAGCCACGTGAGCCCTGACCCCTTTCTCCGCCACGGCCGCATCCTCGGGGCAGGATGGCTCTGCAGCAGCTCCAGCGTCCCCAGCACTGCAGGGGGTGACAGTCCTGGTGCAGGAGGTGATGGGACCAACCCCTGTCAAACTGCCTTGGCTTGTGATGGTATTTTAAGAAAAGACCCATTTTATTTCTACGATTGTCCTTCATGTGGCCCTCACAGACCTGCTTCCCTGTGAGGGTTTCGTGACCCCCCTGGATTTCTGTCCTTGCAGCCCCGTGGGTCACCCTGAGGCAGCACCTCGGGTAGGGACCAAGGGACAGGGTAGGTCCATGGGGAGCTTGTGGCAGAGCCACAAGCTCTGTTGAGCCCATTTTCCAGCCCCAGTACAATTCCTGCACCCCCAGCCTTGTCTGGGGCAGGGTCATCGCTGCAGGGCTGGAGGAAGAAGTGGGCAGGATCTGCCTTTGGTCCTGAAGTTGGAAAATGTCCCAGGAGCCTGGCTCCCTGTACACACCTCAAGGCCATGGGCTCTGGGGATTGGGAAGCTGCTCCAGATATGAAAGTGAGTGCCTGCGGTGCTGAGCTCGCTGGGGACAGTGAGAGGCCAGGGGGGAGCAGACAGGGAGCGGGCAGGGGCTGAGCTGCTCCAGGCTTGGGGTTCAGGTCACTCGCTCCAGGGGAGCAGCCCCTCGGCAGCAGCGTGCGGCTCACACGGAGCTCACTGTTTGCTCCCTGCTGCCCCACCACAGGGAACTCGGCACGGCCTGACCCTCCCTGTCCTCTCTCTTTGTGCCTCAAGGTCTGAAGACGCCCAGCAACTGCGAGCTGGTGGTGGGGGGCGAGCCCCAGTGCTGGGCTGAGGGCCGGTGCCTGCTCTTCGACGACTCCTTCCTGCACACGGCGTTCCACGAAGGTGAGCTCAGCCTGCGGGGGGCCTCGTGGCGTCCCCTCTAGTGCTGGGGACCGGGGAGGAGCAGGGGGGCACCCACACACCATCCTTTCTCTTGCCCCAGCAGGGCTGGAGCCCCTGTGTCCTGCGGGGCTCGGGCCCTGCTTCCCTGGCCTGCCCCAGGTGGGAGCAGCCCCATCCCATGACCGCGCTCCCTCCGCCTCAGGGTGCTGGACCATCCCAGCCCCCCTTTCCTGGCAGACCCCCGGAGCCCCCTCAGCCTGCCCAGGGCCTGCTCCCATCCTGACTCGCTCGTGGTGCTGTCACAGCACCGCCAGCCCGGCACAGGCCCTGCCGACCCCCTCCCTGCCACGGCAGCCAGCTTGGGAAGCTTCCCTCATTGCCGAGCTCTTCAGGGCAGCTCCTGCTGCGATGCCACGGCCTCCTCAGGCCCTGTTGCAGCTCGGTGCTGACGTGCCGGCGGTGCCTTTGTCTCCCACGCCGGGGAACGGCCTCACGCCCGCCGGATTGTTCCTCCCTCCACGGCTGACGGAGGCCGTTCCGCTCCAGCTCTCCCGGATTAACCGGCATTAGCCGCCCGTGGCATGAAAGCATCCAGGCAGAGCCGCTCTACACAGGGGAGCGCGCGGAGAGAGTGGGAGAACAAAAGCTGTTGCTTCCACACCAAGCCTGCTGTGGGATTGGGAAGCACGGCTCCGTGCAGGGCCGGGAAGGCTGGAGTGGCGCAGCAGCCGCTCCCTGCACAGATCCAGGACGCAGCTGCAAGGAGGCCCTGCCTCAGGAATCCTCCGGGTGCCCAAAGCGGCCCTGGCAGGGAGGAGCCTGCCCCGTGTCCCTGAGCTCCCAGTAAGCAGCTGTTCACTGGGGTTGCACCGGGGTGGTGCCTCCCCGCCCTCACCCTGCGCTTCCATCCCCCCCAGGTGCCCCGGAGGAGGGTCCCCGCGTGGTGTTCATGGTGGACCTGTGGCACCCCAACGTGGCCGCGGCCGAGCGCCAAGCCCTCGACTTCATCTTTGCGCCGGGACGATGACGGCGCTGCCCGGCCTGGTGGGTTCAGGGCAGCTCGGCCGGGGCCTGTCCCGGCACACGGCCTCGGTGCTCCCTCCCGGGGGTCTTGTAAATGGAAACTGTGACGTGTATCCGCGCCCATCTCCTTCCTCCATCGTTGGCTTCAGGGATTCTTTTCCAAGCGCCGGCGCCTCGGCCCCGCCGGGGCTCGCTGCCCCCCTGCTCCTTCGTGTTCTGTTGCTACTGTGTTTTGCGGTGTTCAGAAGTAGAGTAACAAACCCAAGGGTGTTCGTTTGAATGTAATGTAAAATTTTTCTCGTGGTCATCAAAGGAACAACACACACACACACACACACACGCCATAACAGCCAACCAGCCTGCCCTGCCCGGCTGCGGTCCCGGATGGACAGACAGACGGACACTGGGGGCTGCCATGGGCACTGTGCTCCCCCCAGGCTGGGTCTGATGGGGCGGGCAGGGCACAGCTCTGCACACAAAGAGCCCTCCTGGGGCTCCTGCTTCCTCCTCCATGTGCCAGCTGGGGCTCCCCAGCCCTCCTGCCCTCAGAAACCTCTTTTGTCACCCAGGCAGGGAGCAGAGTCCACCACCAGCCCAGCAAGGCAGGAGCCCCGACCTCCACCCTACTGAGGGAACAGCACACACAGTTGTGCTCTTCAGTCTGACCAAGGGCATTAGCAATTGCCCAAATCCCTTCCTTGCTCTACCTACAACCCTCAGTTTTCCCAGCTCCAGCTGGGAAGCCCTGCAGGGGCAGGGATGCTGTTTGGGAACAGAGAATGGGGGTTTTTCTGTCCGTAGGAAGAAAGGAGGTCACCATTCCTTCTGCTGCTCCATCTTCTCCCTTCCTCGAGCCAGGGCAGGCACACACAGCGGCAGCTCCCACGGACCTGACACCACAGGAGAGGTTCCCAAGGGGGGTTAATTCTGCAACCTGAGCAATGAGCCCCCACCCAGGGACCACCACGCTTTTCCTGAAGTCCCCCAGCACCAGGGTCTATTTGGGGTCTGGGGGCCGGTTTATAACACCCCCCCAAAGCACAGTGTGTGGTGGATGCTCACAGCTCTGGCTGGGACCCTTTGCTTCCATGCCCTGCCCGGGAGGGACCAGCCTTGTCCCCCCAACAACTTCTTTACAGACTTTTCAGTGATTCGATTGCAAGATGAGGCAGAGATTTCAAATACATCTGAGATATTTTTTACACCCGTCTTGTTACAGACTACCTGAAGTGCATGATTTCTACACGCATTGGCTACCTGGACACAGGCCCTGGGGAAGCAGGCTGGCTCTGTCCGAAGGTTGGTAACATTCATACAGTGGATAAGCAAAGATTATCAATAAACAGTTGTGCTGAAAACAGAACGGGCTTTGCCTGCTGCTCTGACGAGGCCAGGGTCACGCAAACACCAAGGGGTTGGGTCCTGCTTATCTGGCTGCTGGTGGGGAGAAGGGGACTGGAAAGAGCAGGAGCTGCAGGGTGGGAGGGGGCATGGGCCTGTTTGCCAGTGAGTGAGGGCAGTGCTCTAAAATACCCAACCCATGGAAACTCTGTCCTGACCAGTCACAGCCTCCCCAGGCCTGGATTTGGCCAGGCTGGATGGGGCCCTGAGCAACCTGATCTAATGAGTGAATCCCTGCCCGTGGCAGGGACTTGGGAGTGGATATTTGAGGTCCTTTCCAACCCAAACCATTCTGGGATTCTGTGATATCAGTGGAGCCCAGGCTGCCAAGGAGCACAGGGATCTCCCACAGCCCATCGGCGTGGGCACGGCTGTGGCAGTGCTGCCTGGCCCAGGGCAGCAGAGACTGTCCCCAGCCATCCCCAGGAGCAGCTGCAGGCCTGAAGCTCCCTGGGCCCCACAGAAGCCATCAGCCTTGACAAAGCATCCACAAACAAACCATTTTAGGAATTGCTTCCAGCTGCCTGCACTGACACATCAAAGGCAGCAGCTTCCCAGGAGCAGCTCCGGGGCAGAGGGTGCTGCTCAAATCCCACCCAAATGCCTGAAAATCAGTGGCTGACCCCCCTCAAGCACAGAGCCAGCTTGGCAGGGCAGGAATTGCTCCTCACGAGCCCCCCTGGCCCTCCCTGGCAGCGTTCAGACAGGCCCAGCTGCTCCTCATCCCCTGATGCTCAAAATGCCCCATTTTTAAGCATCCTCTCCAGCGCAGCCGTCGCCCCGTGGGATGGGAGCTCTCTGTGTGCTGTTCCCAACTGACCAGCACAGGGCAGGCGTGGGCTGGGTGGCCAGGCATGGTCTGGGTGGGCAGATGCAGCCCGAGCAGCTGAAGGAGCAGAGCCAGCCCAGCTGTTCCCGGCCGGCAGACGGCTCAGCAGATTGCAGCGGAGGATCCCTGACGGCAGCAGGCAGGAGCATCCATCCCGTTTGTGCTTTGCTGCTGTGCCAAATCTCCCTCCTGTCCTTCTCAGGCTTTTCCTTCCACTTCTCTGTGTTTCCTGCCAGAGCACACAACCACTTCTCAAGCGCCCAGGCAGGATCCAGGCGGATCTCCCCGGGGAGCAGAGCAGGCTGGAGCTGCTCCCGGTGCACCAAGGCTTCCTCTCCTGGGAATTGCAGAGGGAAGCCGGATCTGCTGAGGGCATGGAAGGGATGGGCAGAGCAGCATCTCCTAGAGGGGTGACTTGGCTCAGCTGGGCAGGCAGCCCAGAGCACACAACCCTCATCCCTCCTGCCTTCTCCCACCCTGCCATGCCTCCCTGTACTCCCTCCAGAACCAGAGCTGTTTGTCCATCACCCTGTGGAAGTGTGCAGGGAAGTCACCAGGGAAGCAGCACTTTACCTTGTGCCATCTTCCACATGGATGTCACCGAAGCAGGAGGTCACCAGGGTGGCTCCAGCTCAGGCCTCCCAGGGAGTTTTCACTCCTATGCTGCCTACAGGCTCCTAACAGTCCTTCCATGCCCAGGATGGGAGCAGTGCCACACGACTCTGTTCCTTCTGGAACACCTCCTCAGCTGCCAGGTCTGGCAGCCGGGTGGCATCGGTGCCCAGCCACCCCTGAGCAAGCAGCTGGCTCATCCTCTGGAGTCCTCTGAAATTCCCTGCAATGTCTGTGGAGCAGCCCTGGGATGGCAGAGCGACCTTGGGAACTGTCTGTGCTGGAGTGGGACCAGAAGCTGTGGCAGTGGTGACCTTCCCGTGCCCAGCCCTGATGCTGGCATGAGCCTGCTCAGCACCTCGCCACGTTTGTGTCTCTGCCCGCCATCTCTTGGTGACACCAGTCACACATCTGTCCCTCAGGAAGCTTCCAAGCAGCTGCTGTGCAGGAATGATTGGAACAACAGGCTCTGCCTGCTCAACCCCAACACTGCAGGAACCACCCTTGGCACGGAGCTAAACAGAACAGCTCCCACAGCCCAGCCCATCACACCAGGAACCACAAACATGACAACAGCGTGACTCTGGCTGTTAACATACAGTGCTGGGACGAGCCTTGGAGACTCCTTTATTTCCACAGTCAGACTGGGGGTGCTTCTGCACCAGCAGCAGGTTCCAAGCCCAGCCAAACACAGGTATCCATCCCTCAGTCTAAACAGCCACTACCACAGGCTCCCCCGGCCACTGCTGACTGGGGACACTACAGAGCAGACAGGGAACAGCTGCTGAAGGGCTATGAAACCTCTTTGGTCCCATCAGCTAAAGGGCATCTTCGGGGTCTGCAGAGTGTGGGCAAACGGAGCAGTAGGAGCAGTGAAACGAGGTCCTGCAGCAGGAGGGGAGGAGCACAAGGCTGAGGGACACTCGCACCACCACCATCACCCAGCCCCTGTGAGGCTGCACGTCCAGGTGGGCACCAGAAGGGCAGGGCTGGGCTGGAGCATCACTGACCACGGAGGTGTGGACGGACAGGGGCATCCCTCCAGAGTCACCTATGGTGTAAAAACCTCCTGGGAGCAGCCAAAGGGGGACTGTGAGCTCTGCAGCTCTTGTTCTGTTCCTGTGTGAGGACAGGCAGGCACTGCTAACCAAGGTAAGGCACTACGTCATGGCAGGATCATTCCCACAGATTAAGGGATATAAATAAAGCCAAAGTCTGACCAGGGCAAGTGCAGGTACTGACAGTGGCTGGCTGACATCTCTGAAAGCCAGCACTGCCTGGGGGCCGTGTAACTCAGAGCAAGGTGAGGCTTTACCTCAGATCAAGGCACGTGGGGAGTCTGCAGAGCTCCAAGAGAGTCCCTGTAAAGTCCGTGTAAACCGAGCGCCCCAAGACGCTGCATTCTGTCCTCAGTCTTTGGTAAATGCTGTCAGTGACACCTGCACTGGCCCAAAACGTGCTGTGGGACAGGGCAAGGAGCGTCCCTTCCTCAGGGCCAGGCAGCATGGAGACCCCACAGAGGCAGGGCAGGGCCTGCTGCCTCCGTTGGGATAAACAGCTGAGATTTTCCTTACAGGAGACGAACGTTCCGCAGGGCTGAGCCGTTGTCCGAGCACAGCAGCTCACAGCAGGTTCACCCCGTGCTTCAGCAGCTTCTGCTTGGCCTTGCTGGGCAGGCTGAAGGCGCTGTCGTGCGGGTTGGGGACGCCTGAGTTGCGCAGCGGAGCTCCCAGCTGCTGGAAGTAGGTCTCCTGGACGGGATTCCGGCAGGCGTACACGGCTGTGGAGGCGTTCCTGGAGGGGCAGGGAAAGGCAGGGGTCAGACTGACAGCTTTGGGCGACATTCACAGCTGGGCACTGGGCTCCCAGTTATTGAGAGGGGCTTTGAGGTGTCTCAGCATGGGAACGTGGAGCTGAGCAGGCACCAAACCCCTGAAGGCCACAGGGAACCAGACCCTCCTTCTAAAGGGGCCTGGCATCCTAAAAGGGAAGTGGGATATCACAAAATCATTTCGTTTGGGAAAGACCTCCAAGACCATCGAGTCTAACCTGTGACCAAGTCCAGCTCAGTGCTCTGGACTGGGTGACAAGGTGGGGATTGGTCACAGGTTGGACATGACAATCTGGGAGGGCTTTTCCAAACTTAATGATTCTGGGATTCTGTGTGTGGCCAAGCTCCAAGGATTGCCCTTGCTGCCAGCCCAGCCCAGGACACCACAAGCCTGGAACACTCCTTGTGCCCGACATTCCTCCTCTCCCACTGCTGCTGGCCACAAATAAATCCCAGCACAGCACCCCGCAGCAGGAACCACGTGTTCAGTCACAGGTGTGATGAAGCTCAGAGTCAGATTCAGTCACCACCAAAGCTGTGATTAAAAACACTAATTAAGACTAAGAATCCCCCCTCCCAGAGTATTCCCTGCAGGAGGGCTGGCAGGGAGCAAAGCCAAGGACCCTGGATTCCTCCTCGAAGGAGGAAAGCAGCAACTGCTATGTTTGCTGACACCCTTCTGTGACAACTCTCTATAAAAGAAAGCAGTTTTAGTCATCTTGTTACTCAGGCTGACTCACACACATGGAGTTGCTTTTTTCGGGGTAACAGGGAACACGCCAGCTTAGCCAGTCAGTTTAGGATTGGATTTAAGGAGCCAGCGAAGCTCATGCTAAAACAAGGATTTCTCCAGCACTGGAGTGTGTGATTCACATTCCCTTGGCAAGCGGTGCCAGAGCAGCGAAACCATGTAATTCCCAGGAGCATCTTTATTTCATCATGTTTTGGACAAACAAGCAGGGCCGGGTGGGTGGGATCTGTGCATTCCCTGCTCGGCTGAGGAAAGGGGTGTCCACTTCAGCCGTGGCCTGGGGAAGGGATCTGGCTGTTGGGAAGGGCTCTGGGTATCAGGAAAAGCTCTGGATTTCGGGAAGGGCTCTGGCTGTGATAAGACCATCCCGCCGGGCGCATCACAATTGAGTTTGCCACGCACATCGCAGTGTGTTTCCAACCCAACAAGCCATGCAAGAAAACAATATCTAGGTTGCCAATTCTGGGCGCCTTTGGCTCCCTGCCGAGACACAAATTTATTAGGAACAGCTAAATTTAACACTGCGCCTTAGAACCTTACGGTGCCAGGAGCTGGCAATGTGCGAGTGTTACATCTTAATCCAAGCCATGGCACCACTCAGCTGTGCCCTCAATCCACTCTCCTGGTGCCACTGCAGCCTCTCAACACCCAGGCAGAACATGAGGGAACTCATGAGTCAAAGCAAACTTAGGGAATAAAGCGGCGTGACTGGTCCTTGGGTGTGGTCACAACCTGTGTCGAACCCCACCCAGCCTTGGAAAGGGGTTCTGCCCTTCTGTGAGCACCCCTGTGCCTGGGACAGGAGGGCTGTGAGCACCCCTTACCTGATGATCACTTCTGAGGCCGTGGGGAGCTGGCTGAAGTCGGAGTGGATGAGCGTGGCCGCCCTCAGGAAGTGCCGGTCCAGGGGTCCGGGGGTGTGGGGCAGGTTGGCTGCACAACAGGAGAAAGGGGGTGTTAAAAACCCACTCTGCAGTGTGCCCCCCGTTCACTGAGCAGGAAAAGGCTCTGGAGCTCGCCACAGACCCTGGACGGCTGCAGAACAGGCTGGGGACACCCTCAATCCCAACAGACAAAGCTCCCTCAACAGAGGCTTTGATCCAGGCTCTGTGGTGGAAGCTCTGGTGGGAAGTGCTCCTGAGAAGGTGTGTGAGGTGTCAGAAAAGGTTCCCATAAACCCCATTCTCCTCACTATTCCCTCCTGCAGCCCCAGGAGATGAAGGCTCACCGGTGAGGATGTTCTGGACACAGTCATAGTGTGTGAAGCTGTAGTTTGTCCTGGCTGAGGCCGAGGAGTCCTTGGGCAGAGTCTCCCTCAGGTGAACCTCGAGGCCGTTTAGGGAGGCCAGGCTGCTGTGGTACTGCAGGCAGAGGGAAAAGCAGGGCTCAGAGCCTCACCTGTGCCTCACCTGGGCTTCAAGGAGGTGCTGGAGGGAGTTCAGGTGACAGAGGGACCGGACCCTTCCTCGCTGTCCAAGTTCCCACCTGGAATGGCTGGGAAACTCGGACACAGGGGGAAGCAGACAAGTCACAGAGCTCCCAAGGCAGTGATGGAATGGGATCTGTCAGTGGGAGCTGTCCCTGCCCATGGCAGGGGTTGGAATGGGATGACTTTAAGGTCCCTCCCAACCCAAACCAGTCTGGGATTCTACGACTCAGGAAAGGGCCCTCCAACCTGAAAATCAGCCATTCAGCCACCTGATGCTCCTAATTACAGGAAAATGCAAGGCTCCATTAATTCACCATCAACCATTACTCTCCAGGGCTCATTTCACACGATTTACAGCCCCAGCAAGGGACATCCCTCTGCTGACACGGGGCAGTACAAACACACAAACAACAATGCACTGAATGAACGCCAAGCTGCTGTTCTGGATGGATTTTCAGTAGCTCAGAGGCCCTGATCATGTTGAGGCTCCCTGGGCACAGGCAGGGCACAGGCAGGGGTCCTCCACCACTCCTGGGAAGATTAACTCCATAATCCTCATCCTGCCAATGCGCTTTTCCCCACTGTGGAGAGGATCAAGCCTTTGTTCAGCAGGATGGCAGTGCCTGGCCTACCCTTGACCCCTGTCACAGAGCAGATTTTCCCTTCTGTGCAGTGAAATGGAGGGATAAGACCTAAAGAGCAGCAGGAGGCGAGGCCAAGAGCCTCCCGCTCCACAGGGAAAGTCTGGGATGGAACCCGCCCTCCCAGAGGTTCGCAGCTGCACAAGGAACATATTTTACCCTTCTTTGGTGTCATTTGGGGGCCTCAAAGCATTCAAAAAAACATTAATTATAACTCAGCTTGGACATCCCCGAGAGCTGAGGGTCATTTTTAATCTACAGATAAACAAAGGGACAGACAAGCCGAGGTTGTGCCTCAAATCCACCAGCAGCAGAGCCCAGCTGCACCTCCTCAGACACTGCTCTTCCCCCTGGGACAATGGGACATACAGGGCACCTTTCCCAAGGGATAACACACCTGAACCCAGGGGAGGGTGCAGCAGAAGAGCCCAGTCACAGCCAAAATCCAAGCTGTGTGACAGTGCAGTTTTGGTGAGATCTGAAACAAGGGGACGTGAGATGGAAGGAGCAGGATGTTTGGGAGAAGAGGAACCTGAATGGAGTAAGAGCTTGTCAGCCCCAGGGCAAGACACGAAGGACAATGGACCGTGCAATCCCTGTGCAATAGGGATTCCGCTCTCCAGTGTGACAATTCCCACCTGCC
Organism: Aleadryas rufinucha; assembly: GCA_013397815.1. NCBI lineage: Eukaryota > Metazoa > Chordata > Aves > Passeriformes > Aleadryas > Aleadryas rufinucha. The sequence continues at coordinate 17,094 of VZTH01019536.1, forward strand.
TGTGCCCTCCCTGCTGTTCCAGACGAGCAGAAAGGGGACAAAGTGCCATGTCTGGTGCACAGGGCCCCGGCTGCACCTCCTGGCTCAGCTGATTTGGCAGCAATCCCTCCCCAGGCACATCAGCCCTGCCGTGCAGAGCAGACATTCCCCAGCTCCCGGGCTCCCAGGCGTCCCACGGCTCCGAGGGGAAGGAGCAACCTCGAGGCTCTGCATTAGTCTGAGCTTCCCTGCACCTTCCAGTCTGGCTGGGTAAGGAAATTAGGTTGTTCCTATGGCAACTGGCATATCAAACAGGGCTCTGCAGCTTTGACTCAGCTCCTGGTGGGGAGGCAGAGGCCAGGCAGCAGCTCTGCAGCTGATGCTTCCCGGGAAAGACGGGGGGCCGGCACATCCTGCCCCCACAGCCCCGTTAGCTCCGCTCACAGGGGAGCCTGGGCACCCAAACCCCACTGCAGGGAAATTTGGGATTGCTCTGGTGCACTGCCCACACGGCATCCCTCTCTCCAGCCCCAGGGAGCAGCCTGGAGGCTCCCACAGCCAAGGGAACCTCTCCGGGACCTGCTGCCAGCCCGGTCTGCGGCGCTCCCCGAGGGAGAGGCCGTGACGTGCAGGGCGGGGGTTCCACAGAACCAACCTGGCTTCCCAAAAAGCGCCGAGCTGCCGGGGATCCCCGGCGAATCCCAGCTCCAGCAGCAGGCCCTCGGCAGCCCGCGGGTGTCTGTCACACCCCCACGCTCTGCTCCGGTGCCGGCACTGCCAGACAACAGCAGCACCGGGAGCTGCCTGCGAGACGCGGCTGTCCCTGCTCCGCTCGCGCTCCCACAGCTCCCACGCAGCCGCGGCTGCCGAGCCCGGAGCCGAGCGGCTTCGCTGGCACAGCTCGGAGCAGGTGACGGAGGGACGGGGAGCACGATCCGACGCTCCCTCCCCAGCCGTGACCCCCGTGCCCCACGCCGGTGCAGCTGCAGCGGGGCAGAGCTTTCCCCACTCACCACGTCCTCCACGGCGCCGCGGTCCCGGCGGAGCTGCTCCTCGGCCAGCAGCGACAGCACCAGCCCCTGGATGCAGTGAACGTAGAGGCTCAGCTGGGCTGGCTCGCCCTCTCTGCCTCCCAGCCCGGCCCAGCTGCCCTCCCCGCTGCTGGGACACGGCCTGGCCCCTGCGGGGTCACTGGGCAGAGCCTCCTGAGCCCCCGGGACCGGCAGCTGCCTCCCGCTCCAGAGCTGTGCGTGGCCAGCAGGGCCTGGACAATCCAAGCCCCACACGTGGTCACCAGCTGTGCTGTGACCTCCTCCAGACACACGGTCCTGGCTCACAGTCCATGGCTTGTCCTGCTCACTGGGTTTCCTTCTGCTTGGCTCCCAGGCAGGAGAGGGAACAGCTGGACTGTGGCTGACCGAATGGGAATTTTGGGAAGCACAGTGACCCACATCAGAGCCCGCAGGGGATTCCCTCTTCTCCTGGCTCTCCTGCTCGCAGGAGTAAGGGTTTGGAAAGGAAAAGCCTTCCAGGTATGGACCTGTAGTCCAAACACATGGAGTCTGGAGTGAGGAAGGGCTTGGGAGCTGCTCTGTGTCTCTCTCCGAGGGGAAGGATGTTTTCCTGCTGAGCTCTGAGCTTTCACTGCCTGCTCCACTCAGGTTTGCAGCTGGAGAACTCCTTGTGCCACCTCCCATTCCAGGGAAGTCCATCAGAAGACTTGCAGGGCTGCCCAAATGCACAGCATCTCCTGGGGCAGCCGTGCCTGAAGCCTCCTTGTGGGACTCCTGCACAGAGATTCCATCCAGGGCTTGGCTTTCACGAGCTCCTGTTGAGTCTGGAACTGCCTGGGAGCAGAGAGCACTCTCCTCTCCTCTGGGGCCTGCTGGGGACATGGGTGACCTGCTGGGAGATGAAAAATGGGTTAAACACCGAGCAGGATCTGTGTGGAGTTATCCCATAGCTGATAACCCCACTGGCTCTGATCAATGGCTGATCCATCCCCTGCTACAAAGAGACCTGGGAAAAGGGTGGGCCAAGGTCTAACAGAGGTGAAAACCTGTGAATCTTACTCTGCAGGTTCCTGGGAATGTCCCTCCCTCGTCCACAAAGCAGTGCTGTGAGCTGAGGGACAGCAGATCACAAACGGTCTGGGGAAGCAGCTCTGCTCCAGGCTGCTCACAGCAGGGATATGGACACGGGAATTCTGCCCAGCCTGAGGGGCCTCAGGCAGCTCCAATGGGCAGTGACAGGGCCTGAGTCAGTTCCAGGGAAAACAGAGACAATGGCAGCAGGGACACAGCGCCTCGTGCGAGCTCCTGCTGCGAATCCTGCCCCTGGGTCAGGCTGGTTTCCTACCTGGCCATCCACTCCACTGGGAAGTCCCGGAGCACGGAGACCTCCTCTCCTGTGAGGAACACCGGGATGATGCGGACACCCGGCGGCAGCAGGGACTCTGCAAGAGCAGGGGAGGGGTGAGGATTCAACGAGCACGTCCCAGCTTAAAAACAGAAACCAAACCTCATCAGCCCAAAGGCTTCTGCAGGAGCTGCAGGCCTGCCATGATCCTGCATCCCAGCTGAGCTGGGCAGCCTTCTCCCACCCTCCCAGCATCTTCCCATCCCGCTCATACCCTCCATGCCTGACACAGTTAAATTTCCCCTCAGTGTTTCCATCCTGGCAGATCATCCCCACACTGATGCTGGGAAGGGATGGCTGGAGGTTTGGACTGCAAGCACCAGCCATCTGTTGTCAGGGCCTGGCAGCGGCCACGTGGCCACATGGGGGACTGGAATTAAGGCAGGCATGGTTGGGAATCTGCAGAACTGGAACAAAACCCAAAAGAGCAAACCCAGCAGAAGGAGCTGGTTCTGATCACACAGCACAGGCTGACTGGTGGCAGCAACACCCTCTGGGATATTTTGGATATACTCCAGCACCCAGCACAGCTTGGATGTGAATCCCAGAGAACCAGCTCGTGCTCCTGAGCAGGGAAGGCAGCCCATGGGATGCAGCTGGATGCTCACCAGCCTCCTGTGGCTCCTCAGCTCCGGGCTCGCTCTGCAACAAAAGCCAAGGATCCAAGCTGTGGATGGATTGGGACACCAGGACACCTCTGTCGCCCTCCCCAGCCCCCCAAGGCCGCAGCAGATCTCACACCACCCCCCCAGCAAACACTGTGGCTGGTTTGTGGTGCTGGGAAGGGGTTTGGTCCTTAGGGAGCCCTCAAAGCCAAGGGGACCTTCCCAAGAACCAAAACACACCTGAAAGTCAGGGCAGAGCCCAAATTTATCACCACCACCTGCTCAGGGCACAGAAACTCCCTTCGTTTAAGCAGAAGAACAGCAAAGGCTGCCTTCACATCTGCATATTGATGGCTTTTCTATTGAAGATCTTGATCCCATAAATAATAGTTTTTGACAAGTTTTAGAGCAAATGAAAACTGCTATTTGTCCCTTTCAGACATTCACTTGGTGGATTTTCCACTAAATTCCTAAACCTGTGTAAAAAGCCAATCAAAACATCACATAAATGAGAACTCATGAATTCAGTAAGTTGAAGACTGGGAAAAAAAAAAAGCACAAATTCCTAGTGCAGAAGTCTTGGAACCTTTTTCAGTCATAACTCATAAAAGCTTTAAGCATCAGCATCAATCTTTGTCCTTCCCAGTGGTGACACATGTCAGATCTGTGTGACAAGAGCTCCCACACCACATCCTTACAGGAATCTGCTTGGAGGGAACGTGCTCAGTACCATACCTGGCCTGGGGGCTCGCTGCCCTGCAGCAGAACTTTGGCAGTGAGTGGAGGTGGCAGCTGGGTGCTCACAATCCTGAAAGGACAAAGCAAAGTCAGAGAATCGTGGAATGGGGTTTGGCTGGAGAGGGAACTTAAAGATCATCAGCTCAGAGAACTCTTGATGACATTTGGTGACAAAGTATCTCTCCCAGACAGACCAGAGACATAAGGTGACACACCCTGGTGCAGGAGAAGGCTCCCAAACCCCTCCTCAAGTCCAGTGTCCAGCTCTCAGGTGCTGCAGTGACTCACTCCAGTGTCCTGCCTGCAGCTATGAGGTCACTCCCTGGCAGATGCTCTCCCTGTGGCACATTTCCAGTGCTCGTAAAAGGTGTCACTGGAACAGTTCATGCCAGAGAAAAATGGCACTTGAGTGCCGCTGCCAAGGAATTCTCGGAATTCCCCACCTCCTGTATTTCAAGGCCACCTTGGAGGCTTTTCCTTGAAGTCCTTCAGTCATCTCTGATTGAAAGAAGCTGGAATTTCTCACGGGGAGTCCTGGCTCATCCCCCTGTGCACTTCCTGTCAGTACAGACAGTGGTCCTGCCCAGCAGGTCAGACAAACCCATGGACACACGGACAAGCCTGCACTGATCTGCAGAGGGAACACTGCTGGGAAAGCACAACACCCACACATCTCCCTTTTCCTTGGTGACTTCCCCCTTAAAAAGCCTCAGAAGTTCAGTCTTCACATCCTGCTGAGCATCAAAACCAGCAGATTTCTACTAAAACCCAAGCCTTGAACTCCTTCATGCACAGATAACCTTGGAGAGACTGTTTACAAGGGCCTGGAGTGACAGGACAGGGGACAATGGATTAAAACTGTCAGAGGGCAGGGTTATACGGGATATTAGGAAGGAATTCTTCTCTGTGAGGGTGGGGAGGCCCTGGCACAGGGTGCCCAGAGAAGCTGTGGCTGCCCCTGGATCCCTGGAAGTGCTCAAGGCCAGGTTGGATGGGGCTTGGAACAACCTGGGCTGGTGGAAGGTGTCCCTGCCCATGGCAGGGGGTGGAACAGGATGGGATTTCAGATCCTTTCCAATCCAAGCCATTCCATGATCCCATGACTCCATGAACCCCTCACAATTGATGACACAGACAGGGACTGCCTGGCCTGAAGCTCTAATGTTCCTGCCAATAACCAAGAGCAGCCCTCGAGCCCTCACTCTGCTCCCTGGATGCACTCCAGGATCCCAGCCCTGGAAAGGGGTGGATTTAACCCTTCAGGGGTAACACCCGGTTACTTACAAGCCTTTGTAGAGGATGCAGCCTGCCAGGACATGGGGAGAGCGCTGGCACGTCTGCAGGATGAGAGCTGCCTTCAGCAAAAGCAGGGGATCCACCTGGACAGGGAGAACCAGGGCAGTGAGGCCACAGAACCCAGGGAAACCTCAAAGCAGCAAATAAACAAACACAGCGGCACTGGGGCAGCTCTAGAGAGAGGCACTGCAGAGGACAGGCTCTTACCTTGGTTTTGTCCAGATGCCAGAGAGAATTGAAAATCCTGTGGAGGTCACTGGTGTTATTTTGGATGTGTTCAATGTACCTGTCCCACTCCCTGCTCAGCTCCTCCTGGGAAAACGCCTGTGGGTGACAAAAACCCCCACGCTGTCACTGCCCCGTGTCCACGCACTCGGGATGGGACGTGCAATCCATGTGGGACTGCACATGGCTGGTCAGGACAAGGTGGGAGACAATACTGAGGGAAAACTGTTCAGAGTGAACATGTGGGAAAGGTTCAGCAGAGCCCCACAGGATCTCGGAGCAATGGGGGGGGGATGACCTGCTCACTTTTCCAGGTCCCACTTCTTGGATGTGTGACCCTCGCTAGCAGGAGGGCAACACAAGGGAACATTGCAGGGCTGGGATACCACGGGAAGTGTTTAAATCTCCCAAAAAGTCACTGTGTCCCCAGTCCATCGTTACTGGGTCCCTTGTTACCATGACCCCATGTCCCCAGCCCCTCATTACTGTGTCCCTTTGCCCCTGGGTCCCTTGTTACTGTGTTCCCATGTCCCCACTCCCTCGTTATTGTGTCCCTTTGCCCCTGGATCCCTCGTTACCATGACCCCATGTCCCCAGTCCCTTGTTACCATGTCCTCAGTCCCTTGTTACTGTGTCCCCATGTCCCTAGTCCCTCATTACCATGTCCCCATGTCCCCAGTCCCTTGTTACCTTGTCCCCAGTCCCTTGTTACCATGTCCCCATGTCCCCAGTCCCTCGTTACCGTGTCCCCATGTCCCCAGTCCCCCGTTACCGTGTCCCCATGTCCCCAGTCCCTCGTTACCGTGTATGCACCACGCACAGGGCCCTGGTAGAAGGTGAAGAGGCCGATGAGCTGCTCCAGGAGCCGCCGGCAGCTCACGTCAGGCAGCTCCACGGCACAGCCCAGCACCTGCAGCAGACACAGCCAGGGATGGAGAACGTTCCCCGACACAACTCGGGCACGGCAGGTGAGAACAACCCTCATCGCTTTCACACAAGGACAGGCAACTCTGTGCAGGCAAACACCCCCCGGAATCACAGTCACAGGGAAAGGAAATGCAAACATACCCACGCCAAGAGCCCTGGCACAGACAGGATAAACAAATATCAGAAATGCAGCGCTTCCGACACACTCCCTGCCCACGTTAGATGACCTAACTTGGTGCTTTAATAGCTAAGAACATTTTCCTGAAACTGAGTACTTGAAAAATATTCAAATTAACTCATTATTTATATTATGATGACGCTCCATTTAGATTTTGAGTTGCTGAAACAGAAGCAGCAGTGCCAGTTAAATGGGGCTGACTGGCCTCAGCCCAGTTCCCAGGGGATGGTTTGGGGCACTTTTGTCACAAATGCCACATGCTGCTCTTTATATACTAAATATCTGTGGACACTGAGAAACCTCTGGGGATGCTGAGGGCTAGAAGGAAAGAACAATCAGACTATCAAACATTGACTGTGACCTTATAAACTACAGCACATGGAATCCTGTTATGCCCCATCCCTGGAAGTGCCCAAGGCCAGGTTGGATGGGGCTTGGAGCAACCTGGGATAGAGGAAGGTGTCCCTGCCCATGGCATGGGGTGGAACTGGATGAGTTTTAGGGTCCCTTCCAACCCAAACCAGCCTGGGATTTTGGGATTCTGCTTCCAGTCAGGAAGACATTAAGAAATCCCTTCGGGTGTGGGCACACAAATGAGATATGTGAAGTTTTTCTGCAGGAAGCTGAAGCGACTGCCAGGCCACAGTGGGCTGCAGAAACCAGAATTTAAGTTAGCTTGCAATGAAATTTGTGCACTGCAAGGTCCCTCCCCAGCTCTCCCCGGGTGCAGCCCATACCCTGAAAAATAAACCCTCTTTGTTTGATCCAGTCCTTCAGCCCCTGGCTGTTTTCGCTCTGTGACTGCTCCAGAGCTCCTGAACTCACCCACAGAAAGTCTCCATCCACCACCACAGCAAACTTGAGCTTCCTGAGGCGGACGACGCTGGGAGGGGCTCCGGAGATCTCGGTGAGGCAGCGAACAACCCCGGCCATCTGCCCACACAGCAGCTCCTGCTGCTCTGGGAGGGTCTGCCAGGGAGCCAGGGAGCAAAGGCTTTAACTTCCCATTAAAAGAACTTGGAAAAAAATCACTGCTGTTTTTGGGTATCAATAAAAATTAATTATCAGTTCAACTCAATTTACAGAAAGGGTTGTCAGGCATTGGCACGTGCTGCCCAGGGCAGTGGTGGAGTCACCATCCCTAGAAGTGTTCAGAAAACGTGTGGATGTGGCACTTGGGGACATGGTTTAGTGGTGAACAGAGTGCTGGGTTCATGGCTGGACTTGATTTTAAAGGTCTATTCCAACCTTAATGATTCTGGGATTCTGTATCCCAAACACAGTAGAATGAAAGGCAGTAGAACAGACAAATTTCTGGGAGAAAAATAACTGGATTGCTTTTTCCAGGCAGCACAAGGGCCTGGGGTTTCTGGAGAGGAACTTTCATCCCTCGTGTGTGTTTATTCCCATCACCAGGACAGTCCTGGACTGTGCTGGCCCATTCCTCAGGGAGGGAGCAGAGTGTAACCCCATTGCTGTGCCCAGAGCCTGGTGGAGCCCAGCCCTGCTCCTCCTGGAGCTAATTGATAACTGGGATTTCTTACAACTTTTGTGACTACTAAGTAAGGATTAATCCAAATCACCTGGAAGCCCAACCCGTCCAGATCCAGAATCATGAGCCTGACCCACAACACCTTTTACAGGTGAAATAAAGCAGACATTACCTGGGAAGGGTAAAAATAACAGATCCCGGCACTTGTAGGATCCCCTTCCTCCTTCACCTTTGAGCCATCATAAAGGAAAAAGTAATTCCACCTAAAAAACATCGACAGAAATGACTGTGCATTTTAAAACTGTTACTCTTCTCCCTCTCTATTACTTCAGGAAGAGCAGCAGAAAGTTATTGCAAATGGAGAGACATTGTTCTTGCACAATCACACCGAATTTACACCCAAAAGCAGCACCTAAAAGGCCCCTCACGACTAAATTTGACCACTTTTGTGAGTTTAAAACAGGTGCTCTAACTCCACCTCTCAGACACGTGGAAAGAGACGTGGACTTGTGAGATATTGTACCCTCAGCACACGGGGTAATTATCGAGAAGCATTATCCGTGTGCATCCCAAACAGCTCCCGGGTGCTGCCTGCACCCAAGAGCCCCCGAGGAGCAGGGGACAGAGGGGTCCCTCTGAAGATGTGATGCCATTCTGCTCATAATTTCCTGGATGCACGTATTCGGTAGCACTTTTCATCCTGCCCTGTCAGTCAGCACCTCGTCACAAGCTCGGAACGAACTTCGTGCGGGGGTTTTGCCGCAGGAACAGCCCAGATCTGGAGCAAAGGCAAGCGGTGGCTCCACGGTGGCACCGAGGAACCCGCGCTGCTGCCGGGCCAGGAGCGGGAGCCTGGATCCGCGCCCGGACCGCCCCTCCACGGCCCTGCAACGACCCACGCACAGGGACCGAGCTGCTGAGCCCCGGGGGCTTCCAGACCTCACCCGCGACCGGGGACAGCAACCAGCAAAGGGCCGAGGGTGGTCCCCGGCACACCGGCACGCGTGGGCGGCGGGCGGCGAGCCGGGGAAGGGGCTCGGGGCGGGGAAGGGGCTCACCATGGCGCGGGGCCGGGCGCGGCGGGGCGGGACATGGCTGCGGGATGCTCCGGCCCGGTTCGGGGATGCTGCGGGCGGTTCCGGGATGCTGCTCCGGGATCCTCCCGCTCGCTC
>VZTH01019550.1:0-14537 GCA_013397815.1 Aleadryas rufinucha
GACCGGTGCACCGGAGGGTTCGGTGGGAACAGCCCGTGTCCCGGCGTCGGCGGTGGCTGGGTGCTCTGCGCTGCCCGGGCAGGGTTCGCTCACGGTGGGAGGGGGATTTGCTGCCCCATGGCCTCACAGATGGGTGGTTTTGCCCTTTATGGCTGCTGTGCCCCCTCGCTGGGACAGCCCGGCAGGTCGGGGGTGATGCTGCTGCTCCCCGAGCTCTCTGGGGGTGCTTTCCAGGCACCTCCGATGAGTTCGGCTCCGAGGAATTCGGGCTCTGAGGAATCCAGGCTCCGGAGCGCAGGCAGGGATTCCCCTGGGTTGACCTCTGCTTGCAGAGAGAGCAGCGCTGTCATCCCCAGCACGTGGGGAGCGGGTGACTCACGGAGCGCCGGTCCTGAACAAACTGGAGGTTCAGGGAGGAGGGAGATGAAAAGCAGAGCTCGGAGGACTTGGGAGCCTTTGTGATGCTGTTAAATGCCAGCTGAGTGTGTCACCCCTGGGGCCCAGCCAGTTCACAAGAGCTTGTAAAGCAAAGTCTCTGCGAGTTTCTGTCCAAGGCTTTCTAAGAAGACATTTAAAATCTGCTTTCCTTTTTTATGTGCAGCTGGGAGTTTGATTCCAGGGGCGTTCCTGTGGCCTGTCCTTCACTGCAGGTTTTGGACCACTGATTTATTGGATCTAATTCTTTGGTTTTCATTTCTTTTTTTCCCTTAGATTCACCTTGAAGGAATATAACCCTGCTGCTTCACTGACTGGCTGGAAATAGTGGCTCATCCCCCCTCCTGCCTGTGGTGCCCATCCTGAGACAGGGCAGGGGAAGGGAAGCACCAGAACTTGTTGGTGCTTCCCTGAACTTGGCCAAGAGAACAGCATGGATGGCAAGGAGCAGTACCAGAACTTGGTTCCAGCAGGGTCCAAATCTCTTCTTTAAAGAGAAGTTCCAGCATCGAGGAGGCTGAAAAGCAAAAAAAAAAACCACCCCAAAATGGAAGGAGGCAACAGCCCCAGTCTGCAGCTTCAGCAGCTCCCGTTGGCCACAGCAGCAGTGTCTGTGCAGCCACACACAGACTCCTTCTCTTACAAGGTCAGCTTTCCACCCTGGTGTGGAAGTTTCCATCCCCAGAAGGCCCTGATGATTGGGATAAACTGATAATGGTGCTGGTTTTGGGGTTATTTTCTGCAGAAAGGGCTCTGTCTTTGTATTCAGCCATTCCTGGAGGCCCTGGGGTGTCGTATCCTGTGTACAGTAAGAGAAAGAGGGAAATTCTGTGTGTGCAGAGCAGAGGAACTGGAGGAAGGGGTGGCAGTGGGAAGGAGTGGGTGTGTGGAGGTGTTCAGGTGCAGTAATTCTGCCAGGTGCCTTTTCAGCCTAAGCCATGCAGCAGTAACTGAGCTCACTTATTCTGGTTTGCTCTGTGCATTCAGGTGTTTGAATTTCAGGGGTTCAGCCCACGGCAGAGGCTGCAGCTGGGGTGGGACCTGGGGCTGGAATTCCTCCTTGTTCTCCAGCTGGGAGCTGATAAATTCTGTTTGAATCCCTGATGCTGAAGGTGCTCAGAAAATCTCAGCAAGAAGAGCTTTCTTCTTCAGTGGAAAAAGTCTTTTGAGACCACAGTCCTGGTTCCTTGTTGACCCAAGTGCTGCTGACTTGAGGCTGTGACAGCCCAGAAAACTCTGCACTGTGAAATTTTGGTTTTTGGTTTTGTTTCTGTCTGCAGGAGAACCTGATTGGGGCACTGCTGGCTATTTTTGGGCATCTTGTCAGCAGCATTGCACTCAACCTCCAGGTGAGTGTCCTGAAGCAAACGCTCACCCTGCACTAAAATAAACAATCAAATGTGCCAAAGCTGCTTTATCTCTGTTTTCTTGCCTAGAAATACAGCCACATCAGGCTGGCAGGCTCCAAGGACCCCCGGGCATACTTCAGAACCAAGACCTGGTGGAGTGGATTGCTCCTGCTGGTGCTGGGAGAGCTGGGAGTGTTCTCCTCCTACGCCTTTGCTCCTCTCTCACTGATTGTGCCCCTCAGTGCAGTGTCTGTTGTAGGTAAGGAGGAGAGAATCTGAGTGTGTTCCAGTGGGAGATTCCTGACTCCATAATTCACTGTTTCTCTCTCTTTTTTTCATAGCTAGTGCAATCATAGGAATTATATTTATTAAAGAAAAATGGAAGCCCAAGGAATTTTTGAGTAAGTCCCACAGTTTCTTTCATTTTTCCTCTGTGTTTACAATTCATCACTCACAGCATGGCCTCTCAGGAATTCTAATTACAGGGATGGCAAGGTCTCATTAGCACCTCTTGGAAGAAATGTGTCATCCCATCCACTGTTTATTACAAAGGGATATTTTTTTTCCTGGCTTGTGCCAAATCCCCTGAACCTCAGAGAATTTAGGAACAGGCTGAAGCTGCAGCCCTGATTCTGCAACAGCACAAGGGAATGAGCTGAATTCCACAACCATGGAGGTGTTTGCAGAGGTGGGAGAAGGGCTGTGGGCAGTGCCAGGCAGGATCAGTCCCAGACTCAGATCTTGCAGCTTTATTTATTTAGCAGATGCCACCTGGTACCAGCTTTGTCTCAGCTCCCACACCCTCACTGCCCCTGGAGGCTGCAGTAGTTTGGAAGTGGGGCAGGAAGGGCACTCAAAGGTCCCCCAGAGGAACCCCCACGAAGTCACTGATGGTCCTGTGGGATTAATTGATTAATTAATTAATGATTTAAATCCCCAGTGCCTCACTAACCCTGTCCTCTCGTGCTCCTGTGCCTGCCCAAGGGCGCTACGTGCTGTCCTTCGTAGGCTGTGGCCTGGCAGTTGTTGGCACTTACCTGCTGGTGACATTTGGACCCAACAGCCACGAGAAGATGACAGCAGAAAACATCACCAGGCATTTAGTGAGCTGGCCATTCCTGCTCTACACGGTGAGGGGGCCATGGAGGGTGGGCTGCTTTTCTCCTGGGGGGGATTTTCATTTCCTTCTGTTCACTCCTGAACCCCTGACAGCTTTTCCAGGTGTCAGACACATGCACAGCTCCTCTTCTTCATCTGAATTCTGGAGGATTAAATATCTTTTAACTGAAAATTGACTGTGCCTGAATGTGGGCTTTTGCCACACTGACTTTCTCTGGAGCCACGAATCTCTCATAGAAAATCCCATGAAATGTGTGTTTTAATGAAGATTATCTTGGCCATTGCCCCAGGGATCACTTGTGGGGCCTCACTGCAGAAAGCAGGCTGAGATCTCTGCTGGGAATATTCAGGCAGGACCATTTGATCTGCTGCTTTACCATAAATCCAACACCAAAAGTGCCCCATATTTCCTGTTCTGCAAGAAGCTGCTGAATATCTCCTCTAACTGGAGTCTAAGATGATGCTGGATTTGGTCTATAATTGTGTGGGAAATCCATTTTCCTTTGATTTGCCCTATTCTAATGTTTGATTGGCTCAGAACCTCATTTACTGCCAAGCCCATGTGCTCTGCATCTCTAATATTGTCATTTCTCTCTTTTGTAGCTTGTGGAGATCATTGTTTTCTGTCTGCTCCTGTATTTTTACAAGGAGAGAAATGCAAACTACATTGTCATTATCCTTCTGCTGGTGGCTTTGCTGGGTGAGTTGATATGGACTTGGAAGATCTTTAAACATTAAATGGAGGCATCTATGGCATGCAGGGGATTATACTGATTTAATGAATGCCATGAAATGCACGAATTTCCTCCAGAAATGCTCCTGAAGCTGATGTTTGGGATCTTTACAAACGACTTTTGAACAATTAAGGCTTGTTCCCCATCAGACAAATAACCTGCCAAGCACAGAAAGTGCAGGTTGTTCATTAGTGTTCTTAATTTTAATCTGGGCACACAAAGGGTGGCATTCAGTGGGTAAGGAGGGCTGAGCCAGTGGGTGAAGGAGGGGATTTGACCTGCAGGAGTCATTTGGCTCTGGGGAGATTTGCTGTGTGGTTAAATGAGGAATCCTCTGCCACCCCAGCTTGGCCCTGTTAGACTGAGTCCCTGATGATTCTGGTATCCCACAGTGAGCTCCTGCAGTGGCTCTGCATTTACACATTTAATATATTTTTATATAGAAACTGTAATCAATTAAAGATTTAAAAGGATGAGTAATAGCAAGTCTGCCATGCTGAAATCCGTGCCACAGCCCTCAGTTTTTGCTGTTTATGCACCTTCAGTTCCTGCAGTGTCTTTTCTTTTACTTTTTTGGTTTTTTGAGATATTTGGGGCTGGATTTCAGTGGTACCTCAGAGGCTCCAGGAATTACAAAGCAACTGCCCTAATTCTGAATGGCCCAACTTTGAGGAAAGAGAAAGGAAAGCTCTTCCTGATTCTTGTTTTGGAGACTCCCTTGGCTTTATCAACTGAACCAAATGGAAATTTGTATCCTCCCATCACGTGGTGGCACAACACTCTTTAAACACTCAGAGAACCAGTGAATGCTCCCAGTGCTGCAGACATTGATAGAGGAGGGTTCAGTGATCTGGTGGAGGTTGCTGTGGGGGGTTTGTTGGGAATAAACCAGGCAGAGCTGCTGGAAAACAGACACTTTTGCATCCCTTGTTCGGCCTGGCAGGAGGAGGGTGAGGTTTTGGTGGGTGTTGGGGCTGTTTGCAGCCTCCTGCAGGTGCCTCAGCTGAGTGTGGTGACCCCCCCAGGTTCCATGACCGTGGTGACAGTGAAGGCCGTGGCTGGGATGATGCTGGTGTCCATCCAGGGATCCCTGCAGCTGGACTCCCCCATCTTCTACATCATGTTGGTGTGCATGATTGCCACAGCCATCTACCAGGCCACGTGAGATCTCCTCTCTTTGGGGTTGTGTGGGCTTTGGGTCAGGAGCTGTTGTTACCATGCCAGAAATTAAAATTTAGGAGAATTATCCATGATTTCCTGTCCCAGGAGCCTGGGTGGTCTTTGCTTTCCCTCAAAGTGACATTTCCAGGGGGTTTGAATCCCACCATTCCAGTATTTGCCAAACAATTTTAGGACTGAAATGGAGGCAAATCAAATGCAGTCTCTGTGCACTGGCTAAAACCAAAGTGCAGGATCAGTGTTGCTGATAATGTGTCTATTTTTAGGGTTTTTTTCCCTTTGTACTTGCAATAACATAAAAAGCTGGTAGCAGCAGGAATAAAAGGCTTCCCAAAATATGAGGGACACTCTGGCCCTGAGGTTGGGGCAGTAATTTCAGTGCCTGCAGTCAGTGCAGCCATAAACCTCCCTCTTCTGTCCTTTTTATTCATTCCAAGGCTTGCTGCTGCTGCTGTTCAGTGAGAAAAAGAATGAATTTCCTTAAATTTATGCATCACTTTGGAAAGGTGTTGCCAAAAAAAGGATCCTTCCCAACGAGCCCCTGTTGCCTGTGATTGTGTTGCAGGTTTTTAGCTCAAGCCTCCCAGCTCTATGACTCAGCTCAGATCTCCAGCATTGGCTACATCCTGTCCACCACAGCAGCAATCTCAGCAGGTAACTGCACAAACCTTGCTAAAAAATGGGCAAAAGATTTTGGAAAATAATCCTCCTGAAGGAGGTGAATACTCAGCAATGTGATGGCTTCTATTTTCTTGTCATCTCTCGTCTGCACTGGCTTTGTTTGGGGGTTTTTTTCCTTTCTAAAAATGTGAATTATCCCATTAGACTCTGTTAAAATGTTCTGTTCAGTGCTGTCATTTTGTTTAAAGTGCAGGGGAATTTATGTTTGAGACTGTTCCTCATTCTGTGTGGTTTTAGATGTGCAGGTAAAATGTTTCCTTATTGAACTTACCTCGATTTTGTTCAGATGTGTGACCAATGTGCTTCCTGTGCTCAGAGGTGTTGGGATCTCTTCTTGTTGTATTTAGAGTGAGCAGCTCCCAGCTTTACAGGCTCTTTTCTTTCTGGATTTCTCCCATTCCAGCCCTTCCCACGTGGAAAAGCTTTGTCTGCAGGAACAAAAATGAGCATTTTCAACCCCTGGGGCTCAGACCTGAGGAACAGCTTTTGAGAGGTTTCGTTCTGCTCAAACACAGGAGCAAAACTGAGAAAAACAAACACAAAAAACCCCAAACCCAGCACTCAAGAAGTGCAAGTGCCTGGCAGTGCTGTGTAAATAGCAGTGCCCTGCCAGGTATAGAGGGCAATAAATAAATAAATACATAAATTACACAGAACCTTTTAATTCTCCTCTTCAGTGTCATTACTGGCCTGCTCTTTAATTGGTATTTATTTCCTGTCATGTCCCAAGCCACAGGCTGCTCTCAGATTCAGCAGCATTTTTATTTTTATTTTTATTTTTATTTTTATTTTTATTTTTATTTTTATTTTTATTTTTATTTTTATNTATTTTCATTTCTATTTTTTAAAATTTTTATTTATTTTTTACTTTATTTTCTTTACATTAAAAATGTAAAGAGCAAGAGGCAGAACATGTGTTCTGCTGCCACCTAGGACACCAAGGACATTTCTCTTCGAGGTCTGAGCTGTTTGTTGTTGTTTGGGGTCAAGAGTTTGTGTCTTTTTGTGGTTAAACCAAATTTGTTTCCTCATTCCAAAATAGCCCCTCTTGTTTATGCTGCACAGGTTCACTTGCATCTCTATTAGTGACACCAGCAGAACTATTTTGGGAGTGAAACTCTAAAAGATTTGTCAATAATTTGTGTTAAAATAGAAATCAGGACACCTATTTTAAGTTCATTTAAACAAACAAAGGTGCTGGCTATAAAAATAGGAATCCTGGCTGGTGTGGGTTCTGCAGGGATGTGCTGAAGGTGGAATTGGGAAGATGAAATGAATTCTTTCCTTTTCAAGGAGCAACTTTTTACCTGGACTTCATGGGTGAAGATGTTCTCCACATCTGTATGTTTGCACTGGGGTAAGTGCTCCAGCTTTCCCTGACACAAAACTGTTGCTTCATGTGACTCAAATTTTAAAAATACAAATCTGTTTTTAAAACTATCTCTGCTGGAGGGACAAACTGTCTTGGAGAAAAGAACAGGCTGAGAGCATTTTCTCTGTCAGAGCAGAGGGTGGCTCTTTGAGCTCAGTGTTGTGTCTGGAAGAAATAATGTCACCCTCAGTAATGCACAATTACACAACAATTAATCACTCAATCCTGGAGATCAGCTCGGGTGGTGAGCATGTGGCTTGGTTTTCAAGCTCCCTGCTCATGAATCTGAGAGAATTGTAAAATAACCCAAAGAAACCCTCTCTGGGGAAGCTTATTTCAGATTTTGCACCTTCCCTGAACTGTGTCTGACTTGTGGGGTTTTTGGAGCATGGAGAAGGCACAATGCAGATGTGATCAGGAGAACATTTCCTGTGTAACTCAGTGCTTTGGTGTAATTAGCTCTCCATAATCAGGGGACATTCTCAAATGGCTTTTAGATAAGTACAGGAAAAAACCCCAAACAATTGGGAGATGATTGTTGTGAGCTGCACCTTGCTCTGTAAGAATCCGGATCCGTGGTTGTTGGAGTGTTCACAGGGAGCCTTTCAATGGTCAGGCTGCTCAATCCTGGAATTCCATCCAAGAAAAAACAAGTCTTGATGTGCTTCCTTTCCCCTGCAGTTAGTCAAGGTTAATTAATTAATTAAAATTAACATGCAAACTTTTCTCTGTGTTTTGATGGAGAAAAGCTGAAGTTGTGCTGGTTGCTGGGGCTGTTCCAGTGCTGATCCAGGGGGCTCAGCTGAGACAGTGCCCTGGAATTCTGACCTGGCAGTGCTTGAACTCCAGGTCTGAGTTCTGTATGGAGCAACAGGGAGTATCCTGTCAGGGACCTCGGTGACCTTGTCTCCTCCCTCAGGTGCCTCATAGCATTCCTGGGAGTCTTCCTGATCACCAGGAACAGGAAGAAGCCTGTCCCCTTCGAGCCCTACATCTCAATGGATGCCATGCCAGGTAACAAGAAAACTCCAGGGCTTCACCACTGTTAAAGGCTTGGGCTGCACAGGGATCCCTTAGGCCTTGGCTCTGGTCACAGCTGGGTGGATCAGGCAGTTGTTATCTGGGAATATGAACTGGATGGAGCATGTGCTTGGGATTGGGCTCGGTCCAGCAGGAGAAACTGATTTTGGGGGATGGCTGAAAAGTTCCAAAAGGTAGAGGAGCAGAAATTTCCTGTGGGAAGCACAGCTGAAGTCTCTGGTGAGCTGTGTAAAAGATCTGCAGCACGTGATGGATAACTGAGAGCCATCCCTCATTCACTTGGAGCTTTTCTCCATGAGCTGCTCCAGTGCTGAGCACAAACCCATCCTATCTTTGATTTAACACCCAGGAGCTGATGAACCTCAGACACTCCTCATTTCCTGCTTGAACAGAGAGCAGGAAAAATGCACTTTTATCCCTAATCTGTGCCTCTGCTCTTGCAGGCATGCAGAACATGCACGACAAAGGGATTGCAGTTCAGCCTGACCTCAAAGCCTCTTTCTCCTACGGTGCCCTGGAGAACAACGACAGCATGCCAGAGATCTACACTCCGGCCACGCTGCCCATCGTGCAGGAGCAGCACGGACCCAAAGGAGCCTCTGCCCCTCCCTACAGGGTGCTGGAGCACAGCAAGAAGGAGTGAGTGACCTTCAAGGACTGATTGGAGTCACCAGGAGTTGGACCTTTATTTATTTATTGACCTGTTCAAATAGAAGCAAACGTAAAGCCGACCTCGAGAAGAGTTTCGAGCTCGTCTCGAGCTGAACTTTCCAGGCTGATTGTTAAAATAAACAACTCTTTCTGGTTGGGAAGTTGAAAGCACTTGATAGGAAGCAGATGCCAGTTGTGCTTGGAATTCTGCTGGCTGGGAGTGTGGAATGGTGAGTGCAGCACTGTGATGAGGGAGGAGATGCTGTGGAAGAGAAGTGACTGTGCAGTTTTCAGCCCTGCTGGCAGTGGTTTTATCTCCAGACAAGTTTTCAGGAGCTGCTCACAGAGAGAGGAGGGCAGGATTTAATCTTTCATTTCCAGGGACTGTGACACATTTCCAGGCTCTGAAGGCTCTGAATCCTGGTGTGACCACGGAGCTGCCCTGACACAGCAATAAATGGAATTGTTTTGAAGCACCAACACTGGGACTTGCTGTGTGCTGAGAGCAGCAGAACTGGTGAGAGTGAACACTTTATCCCTTCAAACCACCAATTTCGGGCACTTCTGTACAACTGTGCTGCTGTTCAACATTAAGCACTGAGGATGGGGGTTGTTTTTAGAGCACCACTGGATTATATGGCTTAGAACAAAGATTATTTGCCAGTTTTCTGATTTCATAGCAGGAGCTTCAAGTTGGATTAAATGGTACAGGGGGAGCACTGTAAAGGATGGAGAAATGAGAATGATGTCCCTGTATCTGGTGGGGAATTTCTGTAATTTTGGACAAAGTCTTAATTCTTTATCACGTTTATTTATTTTCTTTCTGATTCAGGCAGGATTCCCAACTTTAGTGGTCCCAAATACTTAAAGGTGTTGAAGTTCCTTAGTTCAAAAGCTCAGTTTAGGTGATGTAAGCTGGGATCCTCCCCCTTTTATTTTCTTTTAAAAAAAGGAAAACCAAAACTTGTCTACTATTGTGGATGACCTAAGGAGAGAAGAGAAGTTGCACAGCCCAGCACTCAGTGAGGCCTGTGAGGATAATGGAGCTTTGTGTACTTTGATATTTATCTTCCCAGCTTCCAGGAGATGGCCAGGAGCTGATAGGGAGGGAGAATGGGGAACTGTCAAGTGAGGAGGACAAAGTACAACATTTCCTGGTAGATCCAAGTTATCCTGGCACTTTGATAGCACTGCCTGCTCTAAAATTGGGGCTTTTTACTTTGAAACTGAATTTTAAGTGCACTCAGTGTTGCTTGGGCTGTCTGCACAGTGCAGTCTCCAGGATCCTGGAACTTTATTTGAAAGGAATAGTGCTCGTGTTCTGTGTATTTTTAAGTGATTCCTCTAACACCAGGGGGTTTGGGATTATCTTAGATTTGGAACAGTGTCTTTCTGCATTTATTTATTTTATTTTTATTTGTTAAATTGATTTGTGGCCAGTTTCTGTTCCCACTGCCAGAAATTCCCAACAACTCCCCTGACTTGTACATGATTATTCCAGGTTCTTGCTGTTGTAAAGGACAACAGAACTGTTCCTTTGCACATATTTGCTTTGCCAGCTCTGCAGACTGATTCAATCTGGGCATACTTTGGTATTTTTGTGCAGTTTAGAAGAATAACCTTCCCCTCTGCCCAGGGGAGGTGCCCTGGGGCTGCACCCAGGTTTCTTCACCAGCTGGGCACAATTCAGATCTTATCAGTGGCATCCCCTGCACTGGAGCTTAGGAAACATCAAGGAATAACAGCTTTCATTTCACCCTCAATACTTCATTTGTGATTAAGCAAGATAAGGATGTTAATGGGCTCATGCTGCCAGAGCATTCATCTCGCTGGGGTGCAGTGACACTGATTTACTGCCTTTGGATGTGGTCATCGATTGTTGGTGAATTTATGGGCAGCTTTTGTTCATTAACAATGCAGAATGAAGCAGTGCAGGGAGGCTGAATGGGAAGGGGACAGGAATCTGCCTTTCCTTATCTCTTCCCATTTAATCAACCTGTTTTTACCTATTGGTTGTGCAGCCACAGAACACAGAGTCTGAAAACAAGCTGTGCTGACCCACACACTTGTTCCATGGCAATGATCTCTGTGGTTAATTATGTGCTATAAAATAATTCATCAGAAGGCCCTAAATGTTTGGCTGCTGACATCCAGGTCAGGCTGGCCCTGGGTGTGACAGTGCAGTTGTCCCAGTTCTCAGCAGGATTTAAAGCCAGCAGGTGACTGGAGCACAGCAATAAATGCCTGCTTTGGGTTTTTCTCCTCAGCACAGGCCCTGACATCCTAAAGATGGACACAGCCAGGGGACAGAGCTGCTGTGGTGTGGCTGTGCTGCCCTTGCAGGCTGCTCTGGGCATGGGGCAGGATTTGTGCTGTGAGCTCCCCAATTCTCCTGAGCCTGATTCCTGCCCTTGCTCCTGAGCCCTGAGTGAAGCTGCCCCCAGCCACGAGCTGAGCTTTTGTGCTATTGTGTGGCTTTGGCCCTTTCTTTTCAAAGACTCTAAAGGCAAGTCTTGCTCCAAAGACTTTACATAACCATGTTTTATTTACACAGCCTCTGTGCTGTGTGTTCAAATAATTCTACTTAATATTTACAGTTCCCTTTACCTGCAGCGACAGGGAAATCTCCCTTTGTTTGCTTCTGGAGACTTCCTGCCAAAGGCCTCCACTGGAGGTGGTGTTTTTACAGCACATAAATCACAATATTTTTGATGATTGTGTCCCAGCAGTGGAGCCTGGGGTGTTCCTTGGGCCATGGGCCCCGGCTCCATGACTGATGTAGGGGTAGGACTGAGGGGCTGCACCTCACTCCTGTTTGCTGCTGCTGTTCAACACTGGAATCTTAAAATGGGGTTGGTTTTGTTTGTTTTTTTTTTTATTTTATGCACTTTCCTCTTTCTTGCTTTTTCTCCCAGTCTTCCAAAAAAAATGTTATTTTTTGCTCTCCAGCCTAAGGAAAGGCATGAGCAGGGCCCAGAGAAACCAAGTATCTTATTTAAACTTGTCTGTAGGACTTCTGTGCTCTTTCTGGCTCTTTCAGGAGTGAATTAAACTCTTCACCTCCCTTCTAATTCAGAGAAGCTGAAACAGGAAGGGTTTTGCACCCTCACACTGAACTTTTTACAGGATATTTTTCAGTCTGAGGTGACAATGGCCGTGCCTGGAACTGCAGCAAATATTTACAGCTGAGCAGCACAGGAAGGTTTAAAGGAGAGGAGCCCTGGGCCACGTTCCAGGGTGAAAAAAGGATTTAACTGTTGTACAGCACACTCTGATCTGTGAATGTCAACACTGCAGGGCTGATGCAGGGCCCTGCACATGGCACAGCACCCCCAGATTCCAAAGGGGAAGGATTTCCCAGCACCAGGAGCTGTTCCAGCACTCTGGTGAAGGAGCAGCTCCTTGCCTTTATCCCTGGCTTCTTTACCCAATGTGAAGTGACATCTCTTGCCTCCACCCTGTGTGGCTTCTCGATGCACCAGAGCACTTAAAACATCCTCAGTGAGTATTTTATGTGTAACTTAACTCTGTGGAGCACAGCTCCTGTGTTGGCTGAATGTATAAAATGATCTGCCTACAATGTTCTCCTGTTCACTTTAAAATGTGTAAATAAATCAAGCTTTACACTCTTGCACTCTAAAGGACAGCTGCTTCATTTTTCACAGGCAATGTTGCATGTCTGGTTAATTCTATTTGTCTTTCAGGTGAGACAAATGAAACCAAGCTTTGAATAAAAGATTGTGGTGAAATGAAACTTTGAATAAAAGATTGTGGTCAAATGAAACTTTGAATAAGAGATTGTGGTAAAACCTATGGACTTGTGGCTTGCTCCATGCTCCTGGCAGAGCTTTGACTGACCAAAAATGTCCTGGGAGAAGTTAAGGCAGGATTTAGGTGACTAAAATGTGTATTGAAAGAGCTGTCTGTCTGTTTTTAAGAGGACACTTGTAAATGAAATGCAGACTGTTACAGCATTACTAATGCTCCCACTTTCACAGGAGTCTCCACATATTTGGGGTCAGCTGCAGGAATCGAATCTGCCCTTGTTTTACAGGGCTTAAAAAAAAAATATGTAGCATTTAGTATTTTGGAGAAGAGCTTGAAATCGTGATCCAAAGAAGGGGGAGGGACACAAACCCAAAATCATTGTATTTTTGGTGGTCTGACTCATGATGTTTTTTACTGAAATGGAGCTTCTCTGAGACATCCAAGGCCTCTGATAACAGCTGGGAATGCTCTGCTGTAGGAGGTGTCACCCCTCAGCTGCAGGGCACCATGTCTGGGGTACAGGACTGCAGTAAGAGATACAGAAGAGTGGCAATTCAGCTTAATTGACTGCTTGCCAAACTAATTAACACTCACCAGGTGGGTTTTCAGTCCAGGGGGAGAAGCAGAGGATAACCCAAGATATTTTTAATTAAATGTATCTCTTGGGGGTCCCAAACCACAAAGGGAGAGAAGAAAAACAACCCAGAGCTGCATTTCACTGAATCCCTGGATTCCCTAATCCCCAGAATTCCTGATAAATGTGAAGGTGCTTTGTTAACATCCACCCTTCAAAGGTTACTGAGTTGTATCACAAGTGTTTTAAGTGCTGATACAAAGATGTGCCATTGATGTCAGGAGTGTTACAGGAGTGCTCCAAAAGGTGTTACTGCACAAGACAGAGTATTTCAAATGCCACTGAAGTGGACACAAATGTTGGGAGTTTGTGGTATTAAAGCAGAATATATTGCTGGCCAGGGAGGAAAATGTGGTATTGGATCGATAAAGCAGGAGATTGCAGCAGGGGAAGGCTGAGGATGGAGAGTAACCCATTAACCCCTGAATTTGTACTGCATCTAAACTGCAGCATCCCTTTACCTGGGCAGAGGAGACTGATCTTACCTTCCTAAAGTGGGACCTGCTGGGCTGTTTTCTTATGAGGGAAAGGGCTGCACTGGGGACAAAGCACCTGGCAGAGAAGCCCAGCTCAGCATCTCTCTCTGCCTGTTTCTGAAATTGAAAAGAAAATATTTCAGCCACAGAAATTTCACTACTTGTATCACAAACCCACGCTGGCTTCTGTCTTTCCAAGTGAGGACAAAGCTGTGGAACTCAGTATTTGTGCCAGTGAAACGCAATAGTTTTGTGGGGGTTTTTTGTGAAAAACCAAAGAACGAATGTTGGTTTGTGCTTTCTTTAGAGGTAAATGCGCACAGGCACGGATGTATCACCCGGCTCAGATGATGGCTGGCTGAAACCATCTCATGGCTGGGTTAAGCTGTGATTTGCTCCGAGGAGGACACAAACTGTCACTGTTCCCATCTGGCAGCTGTCCGAGGCTGATGGCAGAGCCATCCCGATTAATGCCAGGGGAGGAATCGTGGAATCCCAGGATGGTTTGGGTGGGAAGGGACCTTAAAGCTCATCCCATTCCACCCCTGCCATGGGCAGGGACACCTTCCACTGTCCCAGGCTGCTCCAAGCCCCGTCCAGCCTGGCCTTGGGCACTGCCAGGGATCCAGGGGCAGCCACAGCTGCTCTGGGCAGCTCCTTCCTCCCCACCAGCCGCTCGTCCAGATGCTGCTCCGAGGGCCATTTGCAGCATTTTTACATCAATTCCCATCGCTCTGACCTCAGGGACCCTGGACAGCCCCTCCCCGGGGCCCGGCCCGTCGCTTCTCCAGGGACAGATCCGTGCCACACAAACACCGCCCGAAGTGTCCCCAGAGCGCTTTTGGGACGCCTGAAACCCCCCGGGGGAGGCGGCAGCGGCGGCGGCGGCACCGGGACCGCGCGGCCCCTCAGGGGAGCCGACCCGCGGGACCCCTCAGCGGGGCCGGGCCGTGCTCAAGGCCCCCGCCTCCCTCCCGCCCTCCTTCCCTCCCTCTCCCTTTCCTTCTCCCTCATTCCTCCCTCTCTCCCTCCCTCCCTCCTCTCTCCATCCGGGTCACCGACCCCCCTCACACACCCCCTCAGCTCCCGGAGGAGGCG
>VZTH01019550.1:14658-26060 GCA_013397815.1 Aleadryas rufinucha
CCCTCACGCAGACCCGTCCGCAGGTGAGATGAGACGTGGCCCCGCCGGAGCCGCCCCCGGGCCGGGCCGTGCCGCGGGTGCGGGTGGGGTGGGGTGGGGTGGGGAAGTTGTTTTCTTTCCCCTTCAGGGCGGAGATGGAGGGTTTGGGGTTTTCAGTTTAAGAATATTCGCAGCCAGGACTCGGCCCCCGCCCGGGTTTGTCCCGCCGGGCACTGACTACGGGCGGGAGGTGACCCAGGGCAGCTCCGTGGGGTCTGCGGGATCCAGCCCGAGGGTTTGGAACCATGGAATGGTTTGAGTGGGAAGGGACCTTAAATGTCATCCAGTGCCAGCCCTGCCATGGCAGGGACACCTTCCACTGTCCCAGGCTGCTCCAAGCTACATCCATCCTGGCCTTGGGCACTGCCAGGGATCCAGGGGCAGCCACAGCTTCTCTGGGCACCCTGTGCCAGGGCCTCCCCACCCTCACAGCGAAGGATTTGTTTCCTGTGAGCTCCCTGTCAGAGCAGATTTAACCGTCCCTGTGGAAATTGCCACGCCGTTTCCAGTCCTGACATTCCTGAAGCGATGGGATGCGACTGTGAATGAGCTGCTGGTCCAGAGGATGCCAAGGAAAACTCCCCGGTGCTGCGTGTGAAGAACTACAACTCCCCATGGCAGAAGCTGCTTTGCTTTAATTTCAGATGATTTTTAGCCTCCTGTGAAGTCGGGGAGTTTGTTTATAAGTGTTTCCCTGTCAGCTGGTATTGAAATGATAAGCAGGCGTTAATGCTCAGAAGAAAGGACTTAATGAAAGGTCTGATCCCAGTGGTTTTAGTTCTTGGGATCCTTTACATCGTGCTGGGTAAGGCTGTTTAATCTGAAACCTAAGAGGGAGCAAGTGATCCAGCAGTTTGCTAACGAGTATTGCAATAAAATTGCTTATAATTTAGTTTCTTACTGTTAATGGTAAGAATGAGCACTCTGTGCTGAGCTGTCACACCTGGGTTTGGTTTGTGTCACTGCTGCTCTGACTCTGTTTTGCAGCGTGAGGCTCAGCCAGCCTCAACTTGACCAAATTTCAAGTTGCTCTGTGTTCCTCACTCCATGCTTGATTCACCATTCATTGAAGGGTTTGAATTTACTTTCCAAACTCTGCCAGTGTTGCTCTCTCCTTGTTTGAGGTCTCCCCGTTCTTTGGTCTGTCAGAAGAGCAGGTGCTGGGAGCGGTGTTTGTGGGTTGGGTGGTTTGATCCCTCAGGAATGTGGCATCAAAAGCAGGACAAGGCTGGAATGTTGCTCTCAATCCACCAGAGCTTGGCTGGATGTGGGTGTCTGTCCTGGTGCTGTTTGGATGAGTCCAGATCTCCTCAGAGCCAGATGGTGCCTTTTGTTTTTGCCATTTTGGCGCATTTTTGTTCCTTTTCTCTTCCCTCCTTGCATGAATCAGCAAGCACAAGAAATGAGGTTTCCACCAGCTCCCTGTTTTCTCAAATTTCCATCCTTCCTGCCGTGCTGGGCAGCAGAATTCAGATCCCCGGGTGTGTGCACGGGTTTGGGATGGTTTGGCTGAAGGTCTGACTGGGACAGTCGTTGTTCATTAACCCAGTTAATCCCCCCTCATTAGGCAGATATTCAAATGAGATCATTGCCAATGAAACATAATAGATTTACTTACATTATTTTAGTGTTGTGTCACAAATGATCACTTTTCCCAAATCCAGATCTGGTGCAGTTGCATGTTTTTCTCTCCCTTGCACTACATCACACAGCAGTGTGATAACCTCAGGAGTTTTGCAGGGATGGGTGGCAGAAGGTCCACTCCAGCAAAATCTTTTTATTGTATAAAAAATACTCTCCCTGATGTTTTTTATTTAGTCTCTTGCTGCTTTGCTTTTCTTTTTTCTTCCTTGATGTGTTTACTCCTCTCTGTTGATGCTCTTATGTATGGGAAAGCCACAGGAGAAGGAGATTTCGGTACATCAGGAGATTTTAGATTTTGGTTGGCTTGGAGAAGCTTTGGAGAGATGATTTAACTTTGTCCACGTGCTCCCATTGATGAAATAAAGCTATTTTTTCAGATACCACAGGACTGCTCTGATTACTCAGGAAATTGTTTAAATTATTAAATAAGAAATTGTTGCTCACTGTAAAGTGTGTCATGGAGAAAAGCTTCTAGAGCAATGCTGTCATTTTTGATTCGTGTCAGAGTAAAGGGAGGAGAAATTCCAGCTTCTTGATGGGGTGACTTTATCCTCCTTTTGATGGAACAGCAGAGTCCTCCCTCCATCCACAGCAGGGGGATGCGGTGCTACTCATTTGTGGGAGACAGAACAAATTTCATGTCGATTCCTGTTCTTTTTTGTGAAATTATTTGCCTTTAACAGTGGGAGCAGGAAGATGTGGTATCCTCACAGCTCGGTTTTGGGGTTTTTTTTGGCTGGCAGGGCCCTGTTGGAAGCTGGCACCTGAGCAGGAGCTGCTGGGGGGGAAGGATGCTCAGGGATTCCATGAAGTCCTGGAGCGACAGCCAGTCAGACCTGTACAGCAGCGACCAGGAGGAGGAGGAGCAGATGATTTTTGGAGAAAATGAAGATGATTTGGAAGAGATGATGGATTTAAGTGACTTGCCTACCTCACTCTTTGCTTGCAGCGTTCACGAGGCCGTGTTCGAGGTACAGGAGGAGAAGGTAAGGGGGAAAGAGCGTGAGGTGTTCTCAGTGTGGATGCAGCTATTGAACGTTTTTGGCTGGATTTTCAGGGTATTAATGCACATTGAGGGAAAAACCCAACCCAGAGTATTTTCCTGGGAAGCTCAGAGCAGTTACCAAAAGGCAGATAATAACCCCACCAAAATAATTTCTAATAATTATCTACTAGAAACTTAATAATGCTGCTCCCATGGAAAGCTCTTCTGATTATTATTTTTTTTTCTCTTTATCCAAACATCATGATACAAGATCCAAGGGCAGATTTAAGTAAAATCTGATTTTTCAAAATTACTAATTAAATTATTAAATTGATAAAAAAATTAAAAATAATGCCAATGTAAATGTTTTCTTTCAAGGCAAGGATGCTGTTAAAAGAGCCAGATAAATTTGCAGGATGTGTGTTCTGACTTGAACACCTTGAAAGTGCCTTATGAAGACCTTGTAATAAAGTAAATTTTCTCTGGCCTGTTAGCATTTTATCCAGTCAAATCTTAATTCCTTTTGCTTCCAAGAGCATCAGGAATAATGAGTTCCATGACATGAAAGAATTCCCACACTGTCCTTGCATCCCAGGTGTGTTGAGGGAGATGCAGCAGCTTTTTTGGCTTTAACTCATTAAAGAATTTGGCCTTTCACATTGTATCTGAAAGTGTTTCATCCAGTTTAGTTCAAACAGCAGAAGGTGAGAAATCCAGACAGGGTAAAAGTACATCTTGTTTCGTTCTCAGATATTCCCTTTGTGAGGGGAACATCCTCACCCTGCTCAGCTGCAGGGCTGAGCCACTCAATTGCAGTTCTGTGTTTGTCAGGTACAAAATTTGGCCTTTGTGCAGCAGGAAGAGGTTTTGTGATTTAATGAAGAGCCTGATGTTGTGTGGGTTGGAGAGAATGGGGCAAAAAACCATTATTTGTGTTAAAGCCAACATGGGCATCATCTGAAGAGTTTCTTCAGTGCTGTTTAAACTGAACCTGTCATTGTTTTTATAATGAGGGAAGGCATCACCAGGATTTTTGGGAGAGATCAGTCTGTTGGAGTCAGACAAATTAACTGTGGTCACTGGAAAGAGTTTTTAATAGAGGATTCCTGTTCTGCCTGTTTGCTTCTCTAGATCTCTAAATAACAAAATATTATCAGAACTTAGTAAATAAAACTGCAAAGAGATTTCCTGCAGACTCCTCATCCAGTGATTTAAATCTGACTTTTTACAGTGGGTGAAAATCTACACCAGGAGATTTCCTACTGCATTTACATGTGGGGAAAAAAAAATCTGTAAATGAGGTTTCTTGGGGATCAGAGAGCTGGTAAATTAATTGAATTTCATAATTGAAAATTATTAATTGGATTTCATAACCATGAAATTGATTTTCATGACAATGCAGTTACCAGTCTTTAAAGAACTTGAGGATAAGATTCCATGTTCAATAAAACATGGATTTCTTTTCAATTTTTTTTGGTTTTGTGAGCGTTTACTTTGGAAGAGACAAAAATCTTGTATTAATAATCTTCCTCAAGCTGAGAATTTTGACATCTTCCTTACATAATTAGTACTTTGGTTTATCTAATACAAAAATTACTTGATTTGCAGAGTATTTTTGGAGATCCTTGATGAAAATCGTGTGCAAGTACCAGTATTTCTGGAGACCTGCACCTCTGAGCAGCTCTCACTAGGTGGCACTTGGTGTATTCTGAGTTTTTTGGGCTCATTCACAAGCGTTTGCTCTGGGAATTCAGATTTAAGCAGTGAGACAAAGCTGTGCTGCCCTGAGTGTGGATTCACAAGCAGGGAGGGAGGTGTGGAATGTGCAGGTTGAGGTGACTCAGGAAACTGATGGGATTTGGGAGAGGAGAGTGAAAGGAAAATGTCTTTTCACCGAGTGAGAATGTTCATTTAGCATCTGGACAATGTTTGTGCTTCTGTCCAGGAAAGGTTTGAAGCACTTTTCACAGTCTATGATGAGCAGGTGACGTTCCAGCTCTTCAAAAGCTTCAGGAGGGTGAGGATAAACTTCAGCAACCCCGAGGCAGCAGCACGAGCTCGGATAGAGCTGCACGAGACGGAGTTCAGCGGGAAGAAGCTGAAGCTTTACTTTGCACAGGTGCAGTGGAACACAGGGGTGTTGTACCTCTGTCCTTGTTTCTTTATTCCTCATTTGCCCATGAGCTTCATTTGGGATAAATATCTGAAATCCCCTTCAGCCTCGTTGTTCTACACTGAGCTGTGTCAGAATTCTAGGGCAGTTTTGCTTTTAAGCTTGAGCTGAGATTGGCTGGGACAGTCTCTGTGCAGTGACCAAAGCACCTTCCCCAAGACACACAGAGGGGCTGAAACAAAACAAGTGGGTCCTAAATTCTCTTTGGAAGAGGTGCATTGTTCCTGTTGGGTTGGCACAGGTCCCACAGCAGCCCCTGCACAGGCTGAGTTCTGAGCTGCAACAGTTCCCTGAGATGTTGTACCAAGAGCTGAACTCGGGTTGTTTTTAAAGCTAGGCTGAATGAAGTGCAGAGAATGGATGTGCATTCGTGGGGAGATAAACTAAATAAAGAGGGAATGAATATTTTTCATCTCTGTCTCCTGTAGGTGCAGGTGTCCAGTGAAATAGGGGACAAGTCCTACCTCCTTCCTCCACAACCTGTGAAACAGTTCCTGATTTCCCCCCCTGCCTCTCCCCCAGTGGGGTGGAAACAGAGTGAAGATGCAACTCCTCTGATCAATTATGACCTGCTCTGTGCTGTCTCCAAGCTGGGGCCAGGTAGGGACATTTACCTGCTTTTGTTTGGTATTTACCTTCAGCACTGGTTATTGAGGGAGTTTATCTACTTGTCTTTTTCTGTGAGAAGAAACTGAGCCTCTTTTTTGTGATGTTTTTTACTTGAATGAAATGATCCATCCATCACTTTTTTTCCTTAATTAGTTCCTTGATTGAAAGTGTAGCACAGGACTGGACTGTGAGGGAGGCTCCATCACAGCTATATATTGAATTTTGTCAGCCTCAGGATTAAGGAACAAACAGAGAAATGAGAAGTTCAGTCTCTTGCAGATGAGCAGCTCCAGCTATTAAGGATGTCTGGATGCCAATATGGACATTTTGGGTTTAATCATCAACTTCTTTCTAAGCCTTCCTGGGAAATGTGGTGTTTGCTTTCTGTGAAGAGCAGGAAATGGGGAGCCTTGATGTGCTTAAATGCTTTTGTAGCTTTTAATTTACAAATGTCACAGAAATATACAGCACAAATGATGTCACTTAGGAACGGGTTTGCTGCTTGTGTTCTGATGTCTTCCTGGGAGTTTTTTACATCCCTCCCTTCCTCTAAGTGTCAATTAAAAGACTGATTGTATTCCAAGTGTGATGTAACTGCTCCAGGGACTGTTTTAAGGCATTTCAGAGCTTCATTGAAGAGTGGAGCTTGAGCACATTAAAGATGGGATGGGAATTAATGATTGATTGGTTGTGTTGTTGAAGTTATTAAGGGGGTTTTGGAGAGAAATGCTTTTCCTTGGGGCTGTTTTTAACCTGCCTCTTGTTGGCTGCTCTCAGGGGAGAAGTACGAGCTGCACGCAGGGACAGACTCCACCCCCAGCGTGGTTGTGCACGTGTGCGAGAGCGAGACCGAGGAGGAGGAGGAGATCAAGAACCCCAAACAGAAGATCCTGCAGACGAGGCGCCCAGACCCGCCCCCCACCATCCTGAGTGACTCCAAAGCCTTCGAGTGTGCCCTGGAGGTGGGGGGCTCAATGCCCTGTTAGAGCTGAGCTGCTCCAGGTGGTACCAACACCAGGCACCCGACGAGTCCATGTGTTGCTGTCTGTGCTGCTGCTATAGGTCACAACAGATCTGACTTGTTGTCTCTCATGTTCAAGATTTTGGATGCCAATGCTCTGAAAAGCACTTTAATTTTAGGGACTAGTCCCCACCCCGAGTGTAGCAAATCCACCTGACTTGAAATAGTGACAATTAGGGAGTCTGGCTGTGTTTTGGTTTTTTAAGGTGTCGCCCTTTCCTCTCTGTTGTACAGTGTGATGTTCCAAGTGCTGAAATAATCTCTTCCCGTCACAAGTGGGTTCCAGCAAGTTCCTTGTACAGCAGTTAAAAGCTGATCTGTCCAACAGCTTCCAGTTGCTCTAGTGTTAAACACAAGTGAAATGCACTCTTTATGCTCCAATTCCTTGCCAGCTGAGGTGAAGGTTAACCTTTGCTTTACTCAGAAATGCCAGGTGTGTGTTTGTAGTTTGACATGAGGAACAAATACATGGAGAAGCTGAATTCAGGGGGTTTGGTGACTCCAGGGAGGAGACCACCAGAGGAAGAACCTCAGAGTCTGTCACCAGCACTGCTGCTCTGGTGTCTGTGGTGGTGCACTGACACTTAATTAGGAGTTAATTACAGCAGTAGAGTGAAATATGGATCCAGCTGTTGAGGGTGTTGTTTCTGATCCTCTCTGACAATCTGGGGATGTTTATTCCTCTGGCCTCCACGCCTGAATAAATCCAGTGACTGTTAGGTCCTGGCAGGAGCTAAAACATCCAAGGGTTAATTGTTAACTTCTCCAGTCTGTTTTGTATTTTCAAAGACAATCAGTTGCCTGGCTTAGCCAGTTTTTATGCAGTTTCAGCCCTTGTTTGCTGTTTTTCATGAAGACTTTTTCTGTGTGGCCTCCTGTGTGTCTGACAGAGCATCTGCTGCTTCTGAGACCAGGAGGCATCTTTTAGAATACAGATCTTTGATTTTGTGATCTTGTGTTAAGTGTTTTAGTAGGAGGAAAATATGCCTTGGTATAACAACACCTGCTCCTGTGCTTTTATGCTATTTTATAGCCAAACTTTTTTAGTCTAGACAGATTCTTCTTTTTTTCTATTTAAAAAGATAAAATGATTTGTGAACAAACCAGGCTGCTGATGTTCCTGTGTAGAAATCATTCCAAAATTCAGATTTTTCAGGTTCATTTCAGTGTGTTTCAGTTGTACATGACGTGCTTCTTGAACTTCCAGAAGTGTTTTCACTTGACTGACAGCAGGGGGAAAAGGAATGGGCAGGGATTCTCATGGATGTGGAGGTTTTCAACTCCGTGTTGTGCCAGCTCAGGATCCCTCCTGCCACCAGCTTCAAAGTGGGATCCTGCAGGCAGGTCCTTGCTCCAGAGGCAGGAATAGGAACAGGACAGAGTAAAAACGTAGGGAAACAGGGTTTGTCCATCTTGGCTCCACAGGTGTGACATTTATGTATCTCTTCAGGTATTGAAATCACTCCAAGTCCAGCTTCACTGTCTCACTGTTCCATGGAATTAAAACAAAGGTAAAAAACCCAACAAAAACCTGTGTTATCCAGCAGGCTTGTGGATTTTTGAAATTCCAGAAGTCCAGTTTGGATTCTCTGTGGTGTTTCTATTTTTAAAATTATTTCATCTCTACCCCAGTGTAGAAGTTGCTGTAAGTAGGAGTAAGTGGAAAACCTTCAGAAACAGTTTTATAAGGAGAATCAAGTGTGATGTTGTTGATGTATAAACGTGTAAAATGTGGAACAACATTCCAGCACTTTCCATTGTGTAAAGACACTTCAAATAAAACAATGCAGTGCCATTCACACTCGGGATTTTAACTGTGTTCCATGCTGGAGCAAGGTGGATGTGGGAGATTTTTAATGGTGGTGTCTGCTGGAATGCTCCTCTTGGCAGATGGGACAGGAGATTCCGTGTGCCTCGGGTCTGGGGGGGACCCACAGGAGGGATTTGGGAACTTGGATCCTTACAGGGACCACTCTGGGTGGCAAGGAGGAGCCAAAGAGAGGCTTCAAAGCTTTAATGAAGCCATTGATCAGTATCAGAAGTGATTCTGCTCCACTCCAGGGTGACAAAAACTCTATTCCAGGGTGACAGGCTGCCTTGGACAATGAAGCTCGAGTTTGCTTCATTCCCTCCATGCCATGAATCAGTAACCCCCGTCAGAACCTTCTCCTAATCACTGACCTGCTGTTAAGGGCTATTTTTAGCAGCAAGCTTGCACAGAGGCACCAACTCAGCCCTTTCTGAGCTTGCACTTTGTATAAATAAATACCCCAGATTCCTTTAAAATGTTCTCCTCGAGAAGCAGCTGAAACTTGTGGTGTTTCTTTGTGTTCTGGAGCTATGGGAGTGCTTTGGGTTTGTTTTATAATAGCTGAGAACCTGTGATTGCAGCTCATCACTTATCTGCTTCCCCTGGAAAGACCCTGTGCATAAAATTCCAATTGCTTCATTTATTCCCTGGAAGGTTTAATTTCCATTTTTGTCTGGGTTTGGATTAGGGATATTTTTTAGCCCAGACCAGAAGGTTGGTTTGTGAATCTTACTGGGTTTTGTTTATTTGCTCCACTCTCAGTGTAAAACTTGCCAGGAGAGATTCCTGGTGTGGAAAGAGACCCCAGCCAAGCCTCATCCCCTTGGAGAAAGCACAGAGCAAGAGAAAAGACTTCTCCTGTAGGTACTGACCCTGAGATGAGAGTGAGTGTGCCACAGGGCTGTCCCTGCCATCACTCACAGCTCCAGGGAGGTTTCACAGGGTCTGATTGTCTCCATAAAACAGGAGCAGGGCCAAGAAAGTAGAAAACACAGTATTTTAGATGTTACCTCACGTGTTAAAATCCTGCTCTGAAGCAGGTCTCTGCACTGTAACACTTTGGCATGTTCAGGCTTGCAGAGGGAATGTTTGATTCCCCTGGTGAAGGGAACATATTCCAACCATCCTCAGTACTGGGGTGAGGCAGTGGGAAAGATTCTGTCAGTCTGGTTTGCTCTTACATAAAACATAAAAATAACCAATTCAGTGTCCTCTGTGGCTCTGTGTGAGGATCACAGGCACAGGAGCAGGGGTTGGGAGAGCAGCCAGGCTGAGCTGTGCCCTCCTGCTGGGACAGGTCACCTCAGCTCCCTTCATCCCTCCCAGGGATGTCTGGAAATGATTTCTGAGGCTGTGGGTGTGTGGAGATCACCGAGAGCCTGATTTCACAATACAGTTCCAAACTCAATAATAATTAATTTCTAGTTGGTTTTGATATCTGCTGTGATATCTGTTCCCTCTTTGCTCTCACTGAGACACTCCAGGCTCTGCTCTGCCCTGCCAGGTGCAGGCAAACTGCAGATTAACCAGCAGGGCTGTGAGCTGCTGTTCCAGCAGGAGTCAAAACCTGCTCCATGATAAACTCAGTGAGACTTCACACCTTGGAAGGTTGTGTCACTTCCTAGGGGTTGGTAAGGCTGGAGTGAGCCTGGAGTTAATTCAGAGTTATGTTTTGTCCTTTGATGTTCATTGACTTCATCGGGATTGTTCTGGAGCATCCCAGAGTCTCCTTTGGTCCTCCTTTAATGGGATGAGCTCAGGGTTGGTGACTGTAACTGCTGTTAGCAGCAGAGCTTTACAGTAACAGTGTATAAACATTTATCTATACATGACACAAATGTATTTATGCATTTAACAGTGTATAAACCTGGTGTGTGGCTCCAGCTCTTAGTAAAGGGCTACAAATTTAGGACCTGGTGAGGGACAAACCCTTGGGAAAGTCCCACCCTCCCTCTCTACTGTCACTGGGGCTTTGAGAACTCACATTTGCTTTTACTTGGGCTGCCCAATACTCACAGGGGCTGGTGCCTCCCTTCCTGTACTACTTGAATTAAGTTATTAATTATTTTTATTAACTTACATTCACACCTCTTTCAAGTGATGGTTGCTCACTGTTGAAAGAAGCCCCTTCTGCTCTCCAGAGACAGAGCCCAGGGAAGGTTTGTGGCTGGAAAACCACTCCTGTTCCCAGGAGAGCCTCGTGTTCTTGCTTGTTTATGCAGGATGGGGCAGTCATTGTAAGGAAACCAATCAAGGGAAATTTATTCCCTTGAAAAGATGATTGCTGAGTAATCCCTGCTGGGATTTCACTCTGGGGTTTTAAGGAGCTGCGTGGGGCTTCAGTGGGATTGAGCTGGAAGTGACTAATGTGGGTCTTTGTAGCTGTACAAAAAAATTGCTAAATAATTGGATCTGGAAACTCTGGTTTCTGGTGAAAAGGCCTCTGTGGTTATGTTCTGTGGTTCAGTGTAGAAACCAGTCCATGGTGGACACCAAACTGAAGCATGACCTGTGTTAGGGGCACAAATGTTCCTGGAGGAGGAAAGTGAGAGCTGCAAGGTAAGGAAGCACCTCATTTGTCATCCAAACTGGACTCTGGTCTTCCCAAGAAATCCACTGCAGATGTTTATGGACCATCAGGATCCCCCTGTTGCTGCCTTCCATATGGAGGCAGGGTTCTGTAAGGAGCAGGTTTTATCCATGTTTCAGGTTCCTTTCTAAGGGAGCTGTGTGATGTGGCTCTGGCTGCAGCTGCAGCAGCTGGAATGGAGGATGGGGGGAAACATCTGCACAGCAGCTCAGCAACCCTAAACCACGAGTGGAGCCTGGGCTGAGGGCTGTGGCTTGTTCCTGTGGTTTTCTGGGAGGTCTAGGCAGGGGACAGATGGCTTTTAGAAGTATGATTTCCACAGGAACAATCCGGACAGGGACTGTGGTCACAGTTCTCCCCACTCATTGGTGGGAAATGCAGGATAAAGCCAACGAGGTACAGGTTAAAGGCGAGGATTCGTTTCCAGTTTGATCCTTTTGATTCCACTGACGAGTGGCCAAAACCACTCGTTCCGTCTTTGGGCTGGATGTGCTTGGGATCCTTCTCCCGAAGTGCCTGGGAGACCTTTGG
>VZTH01019558.1:0-48811 GCA_013397815.1 Aleadryas rufinucha
GAACCTCTGTGTGCCCAGAGGGATGTACCAGAACCTCTGTGTGCCCAGCGAACCTCTGTGTGCCCAGCGGGATGTGCCAGAGCCTCTGTGCGCCCACCGAACCTCTGTGTACCCAGTGAACCTCTCTGTGCCCAGAGGGATGTGCCAGAACCTCTCTGTGCCCAGTGAACCTCTGTGTGCCCAGAGGGATGTACCAGAACCTCTGTGTGCCCAGCGAACCTCTGTGTGCCCAGCGAGCCTCTGTGTGCAGCTCTGTTCAGGACGAATCAGGGGCAGGGCGGGGAAAAGTCGCTGCTCAGACACCGGCGCACATCAGTGCAGCCTTTGGTGACCCACACAGAACTGCCTAAAATTAGGAATTTCTCGGAATCTTAGATTATCAGAAGGGACCAACCTGGATCATCAAGTCCAACTCCCAGCTCTGTTCAGGACATCCCAAGAATCCCACCACGTGCCCAAGAGCATTGTACAAATTCTTCTTGAGCTCCGACAGTCTCGGTGCTGCAACCACTGCCCTGGGGAGCCTGTTCCAGTGCCCAACCACTGGAGAAAAACTTCCTCCTGCTATCCAACCTACACCTTCCCTAACTCAGCTTCATGCCTTTCCTCGAGTCCTGAGACTGGTGATGAGAGGGAAGAGAGCAGTATTTTCCTCTCAGCTTCCCCTCATGAGGTTGCTGAAGACCACAATGAGGTCTGCCCTCCATTGCCTTTGTTTTCTCTTCATGGCATTCCAAGTGTATGACTCAGCCTTATCAATTTCTCCTCAATTTGTATTTTAAAAGAGATTGACCACATTGAACTGGCCAAGAAACACACTTTAACAAAGGTTTCCACTTCCGTACAACTCTTGTCTTTCATATTACATAACACACCGCTTTCTTTTAGTCACCAAATGCTGAACTTTGTGGACTTTGTTCTTTGCTTCACAGAGCTCCACTTTTGGAAAAACCCACTGAATGGGAGGGAAACGTCATGCTGAAGATGATGACATCATCACTACGCAGATCATTTATTTCTGTAGCTACACTGCCTGCTGTGCATTTTAATCAGTTTAGTGGTTTCCATCTTCAGTGGGATGTGATTTCACTGCTAATGCACGTCCTAGGAAAGCTGCTCAAACTTGCGCTGCTCCAGCTTGTGCTGGTGCCTCTGTGGCAGCAGCCGTTTCATGCTGTAAACACCCAGATCGAGAACAAAAGACATTTACGCTGAAATTTTGCCAATGTCTGTTATAGTAGGAGATAATTGTTCATGGTCTAAATTGCTCCCTTAGTTCTTAACCCATCTCTGGGTGAATTTTAACAGGTCTTGGGAATGGGAGTAAATTCTCAGGACAGTGGGTTATTTGCTGTACACGGATTTTTCCAAAAAGAGTGAAAAGTGGGAGGGGATCTGCTGACAGCTCAGCTCTCTTTTGTTTGAATGCAGGTAGCTTTGATTTTATTTGACATGTCCACCATGTATTATTTCTATATGGAACCTATTGCGTCACCACGTGACAAGGATCACCCAAAGCTATTAACAGGTTATTGATTCTTGAATGATGGCTTATAATTGTCTTGGGGATTTTAAACTTTTTTAACCAGCAGCTTCAGGAGTTGGACACATTCACGTTTGAAGCTGAATTTCCAAAATAGCACTTCTGTATTCAGGGGAAATAGAAAAATACAATTGACTGGACTGAACTGAGGAGAAATGTTTCCTCTTTTGAGTGTCAGATACTGAAGGCACTTAGCCAAAAAATGACATTATTTAGTTGACAACTTGAATGGATTGGAGTAGGAGGCGGGGAGTAACAGCTCTGGTCAGCAGCAGAAGCAGCATTAATATGGGATGCACATCAGTGGAATGTCAATAGCAATATTTTACCAGGAAAACGTGGGTCTGGGTGTTTTGTATTCCCAACAATTCACAGGAGAGTTAATCGACAGCAGTGCTGTTGTTTTGTCACCTGTCAAAAAGCAGATGTGGAGAGAAATAAGATGTTTTTCTAACCATTCCTGAAGAAAGACATGACTGTAGAAGCAATTTGTTTCTATCTCACGGCATCAATGACATGACAGGGGAAATTTCCCTTCCTCCTGCCTCCTCTCACACTCCTTTCTTCTGGCATATTTCTCCTCCTCATCCCTCTCTTGCTATGCTGCTACAGCACACTGACAACATCTGGTCACTTTGCTGGAATTTTACATCACTCCTCTTTCCTGCTGTCCTGGTTTCTCTTGCCTTCAGCTTATTGATTATTTGATAAATAATGCTAAAATATAAATGCATAATCATGCCTGTGCTGTTAGCATGGGTAGAGAGAAGAGCACTCAGAAACATACATTTGCATGTGAAGATGCCTGTTGGTGCATGGATACTTTTGCTCTGCTAATCCAGCTGATGAAACTGTGGTTACCCCCAGGAAGGGAGCAGGGCAGAAGCCTGCCAGGTTTGCTGCCCTGCAGGTGTGAACTGCATTCAGGCAAACAGTGATTCCTCCACTAACATCCGTTTGTCTTTAACCAGTCATCTTTGTGTCTACTGAAGAACAAGCAGAAAAGGAATAGGACTGCAGCCAAATCAGCTGTTGATATTTTCAAGTTTTTACTATTCTGTAATTTTAAATTAAGATTGGTCAAAAAAGAGTGAAGAAAAGACATGGAGGTTTTTTTTCCCAGTTGTTACTCTAGCTTTCAAGAGAACAGTGAAGTAAAAATGCTCAAAAATGCTTTCATGCTTTGAAAAATGCTGCTCAGCTCCATCTCTTTTGCTAAGTCTCTGCTTTTTATTTGCTTTGACTTCTTTATACACATAGACCCATAGACCGTTATTAGACCCATATTTAATAATGCGATCACTTTATTAATTTTAATAAGAAATTAATATAAAATAAACTTCCAATAAGAAAATTTTAAAATAAATAAGCTCTGAAATTAGTTCCAAAAGCATGTATTTATTTAGAAATACAAGTTTTGAGGACTTACTTATAAATACTTCCCATCCCTGGAAGTGTCCAAGGCCAGGTTGGATGGAGCTTGGAGCAGTCTGGTGTAGTGGAAGGTGCCCCTGCCTAGGCAGGGGTTTTGGAATTAGATGATCTTTAAGACCCTTTCCAACCCAAAGCATTCTGTGATTCAACTGCAAGCACGAGGGAGAAGTGGAATTATGCTCATTTGCCTACAGGTTCCTTAAATGTTGAAATTTAGGAAAAAACACTCCTGGTTCTCACAATCCAGTCTAAGAAATGCACTACCTTGCTGGCTTCTTTGGGAAAGTAATCCCTTTTAAAGCTGCCTCTTTTTAAGATTTACATTTCTTTTTAATGCTTGGAGTTTTAATTTGCAATACTTCATAATTAACTTAGCTTTCTCCATGAATTAATCATTTGCAGTTATTGCTACTGGGGAAAATTCCTGCTATAAATAATTCTTACCATTTAAGTTGGAAGACATACCTGGCAGCTTATGTTTTACTAATAGCAAGTAATACACTTAGTCAGCTTTTTCATCCTTTGCTCTTTCCAGACTTTTTTTTTTCCCTCTGTGCCCAACAGTCATGCTGCTAATTACTCTGCAGTGAGACTGTGGTAGTTAGTTCCACTGAATAATGCATCTCCTCTTCTCCAGGCACAGAGGGTGTGCATTATATTTTAATCTGCAGAAATTATAACCTACAGAAAGTGTGAGTGTGTATTTCTATATGTGCAGTTGTTCACCATGGCATATCGTGTTCAGAGGAGAGAGGAAAAAAAGGCAGAAACTTTGTTTTTCAAACAATCACTGACCAATTCACCTATAATGCTAAACATTTGTTTGGCTGAACAACTGTGTGTGTTATAACTAGGTCTGACATGCTCTGAGGGGGCAATTTTTAAAGTTGGAAAGGCTCAGGGTAGAGAAAGGGGGTGTGGGAGAAGAAGAGAGATTGCACAGCTCCAGTGTCTCTGCTAAAAAGGAGTGAAATATCACTTGCTCCCCTTTGAATAGAAACAACAATGTTAATTTTAATGTCAGAATACAGGGCAGACATTTCCCCATCCACCAGGAAACTATGCAGGGGGTTCTTGGAGTTGTAGGAAAGCTGTGGTGGAAGAGGAGATGAAGATATGAACATAAATAGGTGATGCTTTGTTGTGATGCTTATGGAAAATTATACATGTATATAAGTGTCATGGGCAAAATCCTGAGCCTCTATACATAATGACACAGGCCAGCTATATGCACTACATAATTTAACCTCTTAAAAAGGAAAGTTTTTCAAGTTAGGGCACTTATTCT
The DNA here is from genome assembly GCA_013397815.1 of Aleadryas rufinucha. Classification (NCBI taxonomy): domain Eukaryota; kingdom Metazoa; phylum Chordata; class Aves; order Passeriformes; genus Aleadryas; species Aleadryas rufinucha. The sequence goes on from VZTH01019558.1 coordinate 4,266, forward strand.
AAAATACTGTTCACATATAGTCTTGGCCCAAAATAGTAGTAGCAGTCTGAGTTCCTTCAGGTTTGCTCTGTGCAATTCACAGTGAAAACAAATCAAGAAAACCCAAGAGTAGAACACAATATTGTGATTTCAATGTGTTTCAAATTTAGGAAATTGTAAAACATCTCTAAAAAAGTAAACAGTATAATCTATTTTTTAAACTGTTTTTCTTTTCACATTAGAAAAAAGCATTTGACAGTTCTGGACTTGGGGAAATCCTTGAGTAGAAAAACACCACTTAACCCTGCTCCCTGTCTAAACCCCTGATCAAAACACATCAGCTGGGATACTTAAACATGTTACAGCATGAAAAGTGTTTAGGTATAGATGGGAAAGTATTTGGCTACATATCTATATGGTAACTAAAGCAATGGGAGAATAAACACCATGAATGCTTCACCAGGGGCAATGGTTTCCTGGCATGCCAGGTATATCCTTGTGGTTTAGACTTGCTTGCAAATTTAACCTAAAGAAGACAGGAGAGGAGGGAGAGGCAGCTCCTTTCCATCCCACACCCCAGAACATCATCATTTCTTGGCTTTTTGCACCCAGAATATTTTTCATTCCTGCAAGCCTAACAAGAGCTGCATGGGGCTGAGGATTTAATGTGTCTGTCCTCACGAACTGTCCAGGAGAACCATCATGCTGCAGGATGGCCAGGGAAGATATTTTTAGCATTTCCATGACAGGCTTTGTCTGAGTACTGTGGTATTACTGGCCACAGGTAAGTGATGGAGAGATCTGGCTCTGACATGTTTCACCTGACAAGAAAAGAGGCTCTGCCAAGCACATTAAAAGCTGGAAAATAACTAGGCTAAACAACACCTTGTTGTATCTGTTCTTTCCAAGCTGGTATTCCTTTTGGAGGGAACACAGCCCTGAGGGCACTCTTAGCTCCGTGATCAATGGGAAGACGTGCTGGTCTCAGTTTTACAAACCTAATTATTTTCTTCAGAAATCTGTCTGAAACTAAAAAGCATATGACAAAAAAAAAGTCCTTCCTGTCCCTGGAGCTCAGAGGAATTCAGTCATTGCATGTGAATTGTGTTTATATTGACTGCTCACATGTCTTTGGAAGCTGGTGTCTTCTAGGTGGCTCTGCAAGAAAACACAGTCCCCTCCAGGCATGAACTTTGAACTCCTTGTATCAAGAAATAAGTTTAGCAATAAGAATGCAGTATGAGTTTGCATTTACAGACATATGTACATGAAGGGATGTGTGTGTGTCTAAGATCAGTCACTCAGGTAATGGTGCAAAACCCACTCACCCTGGGAATCCTTGTGGAGTCATTCCCTGCTCTTTAACACAGCTTTAGTTCAGTTGGCTTTAAGAATGTTACACCAAGCTGTAACTTTGTCTTTCTAAAGGATAAGTCAAGTGTCAATAAAATAAAATAAGGTTCATTTGCCATGTTAAAGAACTATGATGTCACAGTAGAATTACGATGCCTCAAATTAAAGAATTATGATGCCTCAAATACACAATAATCAGAGAGAGTGGCTCCAGAAAGTTGGCTTACTTAATTAACATTTGAGTGCAAATCCCACCCGTCATGGAAAGTGAATCCACTCTAAAATCCTTGAATTGCCTGCCAGACCTACATCTAAATGTATTATCCTGGAATAAACCCTGTGGAAAATTCATAATGAGAAACAAGCCAACCACCCAGAGCATGTGTGACCTGCAGGCTGCTGAATACTGTGATTGCTTCCCATAGATTACAATTTTAGCAACACCTGGGCTGAATGTGCTGTGCTGATGCAGCAGCCTCATGGGTCCTAATTAAATAATTATGGGATAAGAGCACAAAGAAACATTCAAAGAAAACAAACAAATGTAATGCAGGAACAAAGATACTAGATCAGCTGGGGGACAAAAAGCTTTTGTATGGCCTTATTTATATTGCTGGCATAAATGAAATCACTTCAGACCTTTATGCAATATGTTAGATATAAGTGCAGTCAATGAGAAATGTTAACTGACTGGTCTGGAGGAAATCACATTAGTTTTACAGGACACGGCCTTACATAAAATATCCTGGTCTTACAGGAAAGATGAGAAGGCAGAAGAAGAGGTTTCTGCCACCTACATCTGCAAGGGGAAGCAATCCCAGATAAACCTAAGAAGTCAATGGGTTTTTCTTTTGGTAAGTGATAGAGGTCAGGTTGATTGGTGAAGTGCACCAAGAAATAAATATATTCAAAATAAAAATGCATGACAGTCTCTAAAATAGCTGGAGGTTAAAAATTGACATTGAATGGCTCTGAATCCTGGCAAAATTCGGTTCTGAGATTGTTCTGAATGATGCAGTAGAACATCAGTGAAATGGGGGGTCCATGAGCTCTACCTCTCAGCCGTGTGTGACTCACTCAGGATCCCCTTGGACACCCAGAACCATCCATGGACTTGCTCCCTCACCCACTGCTAATGGATGAAATTCAAGGAAGATTCCTACCCTAACATTCTGACAGCCTTAACAGTTATTCACATGTACAATTCCTGGCTTCAAGATGTGACTTTGCAGGACTGGATCTAAAATGTCTTAGCAATAATTATAAATATTTAAGTATTAAAAAAAAAAAAAGCTTTTTGAACAGTTCTGTTCTGTGTAACTTTTAGTTAGAAATTGTATTTATCTGAAACATCTGTTCTAGGGTCAATGCAGAGACAAAAACTAAGTTTATATCTTACATGAGCTTGTTGAATTCTTTATATAGTAAAACATGATTTACAATCTAAAATGACTGAAACCCTTTGCTTCAACAAACCAGTCATAATCTCCTAGATACCAGCAAACACAACTGGAAATGCCGCAGTAAATTTCTTCAGCCAAATTCCTTTTTAAAGATCTTAATTGATTTTCTTCCACCAATAGGGCTTGTGGTTTTACACTGGTTTTCAACAGGAGATTTTTTTTGTCCCTTGGACCATATGATCTTCATATGAGTCTAAACACACTTGGAAAAATAGGAAGCCCTGCCTGGGAGTATAAATTGCACTGCTGTGCTTAGTCACAAATGGCTGAGCACAATGAGATTTTACAATAAACCAGAAATGTCTGTGTTTTGTTGTGTCAATAAATGTTCCAGTGATGCTCTTAAAGACAATAAATTACTGGTAATGGAACACTATCCTCAGCATGTAGAAGTCATTTTCCACTTCCAGACATTCTCAGATTAGGTTTAAACTGCTATTAGAAAATCCTAAATGTGTTTGGTTGAAGAAAATCTTTTTAATGCCTAGAAATAATCTGGCAGTGGCTAGTTAGAGCAGAGTTAGCAAGAGTATTCCTGGGCAGAACAGTTTACACATATGGAAGGGAACTTGGCTCCAACAGATCCCTACCACTCACAGAGGGAACAATACACAGAGATTTCAGAGTAATTTTTTGCAGCTGCTCAACTGAAGGGAAAACATGTCAGTGCAAGAAAATCATCGTGAGGGACCGAGTTTATAACGGGTGTAAGTCCTGTTCTGGGCTGCCCTTGGCAGAAATGTCTTCATAAAGTTTGTTCTCCAAAAGTCTTTGAGGTGGCAGAAGTAAATGATGGATGTGGGAAGCAGAGCAGGATAGAGGGCAAACAGGGGAATGGAAGAATCATAAGTGAAGGAAGCAGAAGAAAACAGGACTCTGGTGGACAAGCATTCGCTTTTTTTCAAGTACAGCTGTTGGTCTCCCTGAGGATCTCCTGAAATCCGTGGTGTATTTACCACCAGTGTTCGTGTGCTTGCGGTGCCTGCAGCCCAGGTCTCAAGGTGCAGACCCTGGGGTTCTTACTTTACTCTTTACTTCAGCATTGGCTTCAGCAGTAGAAAATCAAAGCAGGAGAACCCCTCCTTTTCTTTTGTTCCCCCTTATTAATGGCTGCAGTACTAAAGCCCAGAAAAGTGTGTGCATTTACAAGTGTAACAACTGTGGACAATCTTCAAGACTGCCACACTAGTCCTGGTCCTACACTGAGAAATAAAGAGTTAACTAGAGATGCACAGCATTAAGAGGAACTTCTGTATTGACTTTCTGAGGTTTTTCAGAAAGAAATCCACAAGGGACTTGAGAAGGAATTTCAGAGGGACTAATTAGTTTCATGCTCTGTGAGAAATATCACTGCTAAACTTAGACTCTGCTGGACTGCACTGCACTATCTCCCACACTAATAACCCCAAAACATGAGGCAAATTACTCTTTCATGATCAATGCATTCAAATTCAAAATTACATTTCCCTTAGCATAAGGCCTGCTTTATTTCATATTTTATTTTGCTTTGTAGAACCCTGAAATGAAAGGAGAATAAATTGATGCTGTTAATGGATATATTTCCATTAGCTATAGCAGGGCTTGCCCATACATGTGATGTTTGGCCTGTGCTATGTAAGTGAAAAATAAAGGTTGCTATTTATTGTCAGAAGCCATCAAAGCTGGCTGTGCTCCCTTCTGTCTTCTGTCAGTGTTTCAAACTATTGTGAGTTTTGTGTAGTCTTAATGTGTCAGGTAATTTTGCATATTAGGTGCAGGGGTCCATGAGCATGGACATGTCATGCCACATTGATGTATGAACACATGTATTTATATGTAGGTTTGGAGAAATTATATATATAAACTGAGCTCTGCAGTTTTGTTTTCAACCCTACTTAAAAAAAACCTATATATGTTGTATGCATTGCAAATGCCCATTTATGTTGCAGCATATCTGACTGAGCTTTTCCTGATGTCTTTATGGACATTTTCCAAGGGAACATGAAGAGTAGAAGCATTAATAAACTCTCATTCTATGAAGCTGTGTTAAATGCATTCAGAAAAAGAGGAAGCAAATATGAGCCAGCAAGCTCCAAGCAGTGAAGAGAGTTCTGGTGAACTTGCTGCTCATTTTCATGGGAGATTCCACTTTTAAAGATCAAAACTTTCCTGGTGTGTTAGGCCTGCTGGCAACGACACCTGCTCGGAGCCACAGGAGTCCTAGGTGAGCCCTCACTGGTACATGGGCTAGAGGATTTCCATGGCTCTTCCAGGGGAAAGGAGTTCAATAAAATACCTCTTTACACCTGTACTTTCTCAGAGGCCTTTATTTTTGCCGTGGTATCCAAGAAATGCAACAGAGGAGCAAAGCCGGGGTGGTGTCAGATGGTTAAAAAACCAGGAATTAACAGATACAATGGCAAGGAATCTCGACTGGTTGGGTCTGGCATGCAGAAAGGGAGGTGTGAAGCATGTGGCATCAATGAGCAGAATGCCATCAGCCTTCACACAGGTGAGAAAAGAGATCAGCAAGGGCCCTCCTGGAGATGGGGGTTTGGGGCAGCTCTCAGGTGAGACTCCACTCAGTCACTGAGAGCTGCTGATCGGCCCCAATCTGCATCCCAGGGCCCAGGGAGGGGGCTGTTCAGGCCTTTGGTGTTGCAAAGTTAACTACAAATAACAGAGTCAGTGCTGAATCAAAAGATGCATTTGTTCCAACTGAGAAGCCATGAACTGTAAAAACTAAGCTGAAGCCAGAGCTCTCCCTGAAAGCATTAAAAAGGCTTAGTTTGGCAACCAGAGATTTTTTTCTTTAATATAGCAGAATGCAACACAATGGATAAGACCACAGAAGCCATGAAATGGAAGAACGTGATTTGCTGAACACCGCATTTAAAAACCTTCAGTACATCCATCTTTATCCAGGGACAGCCCATGAGCAGGAGAGTATTTCTGCACAGGTAGTGAAGGGACTCCTCTATGCACGACACCAAAGGCATTAAATTTTCCCTATATAACATTTTTGCCTTTCTGAAAAGGAAAGAGAACTTATATAAAATCAAGATTCTGTGACATAGAGTATCTCCTTTGTCATACAATCCTGGCTTTATGTAACTTTTTTTAACCTATAGAGTTTTATACCATTTTTCCTTCAGTTTTCCCATGTGAACAAAGCCAATCACACACAAAATATTTGGGGACAGCTTTTCCACGGTCAGAAATCCTTCCAGTTCCTCTGCTTTCCACAGCAGCTCACCACAGGTGGTGTTTTGATCCGGGGCAGGTTAGTTAATCCTTGTGAAGTTTAAACACTTTAGGGGAGGGAAGTCCCACAGTTAGATGGTCAGAGCTGACAGATGTTCAGCATCCTACGTGTGAGATGTGAGTGGAGGTGGCCATCCTGCAGGTGCTGGGACACAGGCACCGGGGCTGAGTGGGGCCAGAGGGACGAGGGGCTCGACCTCCACCGGCCGTGTGACGCTGCCTGGGCTCTCTATTAGATTAAACATCCTCATTTTCCAGGCACCAGATCTTCCCTGCAGGAAGAGCCAGTCACTGTCAATGTTTATAAAGCCCGGTGAGACCTCTTCACTGCAGGGCGAGAAGGGTTTCATCATTATGAGTTTCCAGCTCTTCAGTGACATTTGATGAAATTGTATTAAGGGTAATTATATTGGAGGGGAGCACGTCTAAGTTCTAATGAGCCTTTATAGTTATTCATGATCTTATTTCTTAATTTTCCTTTTCCAAAGGTTTGTTTGCTTCATTCAGCTAAATTAAGGGAGAGCCCTGTTCACAGCCTCTTCCCTTCAACTTTCAAGTCCTTTTCTGAGTTTTATGGAACTGTGCTGGGGAATATTTGCACACAGTTTCTTGATTTTTAGCTTCAACAGGGTCCCATTATACGTGAGAAGTTATGGACAAGAACAGCTTTATGAATAATAGACACTCCCAGGTTTACAAGCTACATTTTTGGGGGTTTTATTAAAGGAAATTGTTACATAAAAAAGCAGGCTTTGCGTTTTCAGAAATGACTGCAGTTAGTGGGACAAAATCCAGGCACTACAGATGCTTCACACAAGAATTATATGCAGTTTTGAAGCATAAATCCCATTTTGGCCCCCTATTCTGGACTGAAAGGGAAATGGACTGAGTATCACACTGACTTGTACTAAAGATGAATATCTCCTCTGGTTTAGTTCATTATTTAAATCCATGACATAGGAAAAAGGCTCTGGATTTTAACAGGAGAACATATCTTCATTCATTTTTTCCTTCTCTTTCTGTGCCTTTTCTGTGAGGAATCCAGGTAAAATATATCCACTGAAAGCTGCAAATTATATCCATAACTATAATTATACTTAACTATCTAGATCATCTGCAGTAAAGAAAGTGAAGAAGTGATGAAGGTGCCAGTTGGCTTCTGTGTAAGGATGTGTTTCCCAATAATTTTTCCTGATCTCTGGTTAAAAATCCTTTTTCAGGGGAAATGAAGTATGTTTTTGAAATAGTACATTGCAAATAATCACCATAAGGAACAGCTTCTGATAAGAAATATGAAGCACCAAAATATTAACAGAGCACAGTTTTTCAACATTGTGTATCTGTAACTGATACATTTTCTAAAATATATATTCCTAATTTCCTAAATTAATAATGATTTTTTTTTAATGTCATACCTTTTTCCTGTTTTTTCTTAGATTGTCATGTAAGTATATTGTAGCAGATCCCTCACACTTTAGGATACAGTCAAGCCAAACCGAGGATCTGAGAATAAAGCTCCTGCAATCTTCAGGAGATCTGGAAATTCACAATTCAAGTCTAAATATTTCTAAATAGCTGGTGGTTTTGTTATGAACTGGACATCTGAATTCTGGGCTGTTCCCAGTTTCAGTTTGAATCCAATTGTATCTTGAACATCTCTTGAATTTCACTTGCAATTAAATACTATATTTTTCTTTCCATATGACTTCTCTTCGTAAAAAATAATCTGGTACTTCCACTTCTTTGCAAAAAAATTACCTCTGATTTAGCTCTGCTAGAGCCAGCATCTACATGAAAGAAGCTTTCAATAGCCTGCCTCCACTGCCTCTGTTTTCAAATCACAATATTTGCATAGACTGTCTCTTCACAAGAATAAATAAAAGAGAGAAAGCAAAGCAATAAAAGGAAAATTCGAGGATAAAAGAAATAATTTGCAATCCTAGTGGAGGCAAAGCATCGTGAGACATCTTTGTTTTTCAGATAACCCAAACCAACTTCAAAGTTAGACTCTAAAGGCAGGATCAATGTCCATAGCAACTAATTGCATTTACTGCACCTGCTGGAAAGTGCAGTGGCTGTGTCCTCGAATGCCAGAGTAACCAGGCTGCTACGAATGACACAGAGCCTGGCTGAAGGTGTGTCCTTGGGCTCCTCTGTGCCAGCTTCAGGGTACTCTGCTGCTGATGCTCAGACTCTGCTATGTTTTTAGGAAATATACTGTTCTTTCTCTTCTGCTGCTCATGACACCAAAAGCATTCACCGAAGAAGAATTAAAGAAACTCTGTTGTCCTCCCTCAGCCCATGATGATTACAAAAATCTTGGCACAGGTGGCACATAGAAATTGCTGCCTCCTTGATCATTAGGCAGTGCCACTTCCCTCTCGTGCTCCTGCATGCAGCTCTCCCTCTTCTGTTTAGAGTAATTGGATGCTGCTCAGGGCAGGCGTTGCCTTCACATCATTTAGTTATGCAGTGCATATCATAAAGCACTTCCAGTGCTGGGCTGGGACTACAGGCTGCCTCCACACCATAACTAACACATCAATAGGGGCTTATCAATACTCTTTGCATCACCCCTCTATCAGACAGCACCGAGCTGAGCAGTTTGTTCCATTGCAGACTGAGCACAATCACCTAAGTCCAAACAGCATTTCCATCACCCATTCAGCAGCACTGTGTCTGAAATGTTTACAAAAGCAGAACAATATCTTGTGGCTGGAACTTCTCCTTGTGGATATTGAACAAGCAGAACACTCCTTCTTGGTGTTTATCAAATATTGCAATTCAGCTGAATTTCTTTATGAGACAATAATCCATTCAGTGAAAAAGGCTGATAATATTAGAAACTCTTTTGTGTGTGGTTTAGTCCTATTTGATTGCACAGATAACATGCTTCTGTTTCTATTTGTCAGCTTTATATACACAGCTTGTAGAGTCAGAAAGAGACCAGGCTCTGAAATGTATAGAAAAGATCAATAAACAGCAACAAAGACATCTTTTAAATGTTAACATTTCCTTTCTGAGTCCTGTAAGCCTTGCCAAGAATTGCCTGTGGATATATGAGTCTATTTAAAGCACATTGCTTGTGAGATAGGTGTTTGAAAGGTACCTTTATGAAACAGACCTTGCTCCTTTTAAAATTTGTTTGTCCCAAAAAAATTGATAAATGTTAATTAATACTCACCAAAATAATTTGCTTGCTCTAATATAACCCTTGAGCCTTTTTTTAGTGCTTTCCAGACAGTCCTTTCTTAAAAGAGACGAAACATTCATTGGGCAGATAGAGAAATGAATGCTTGGGCTCATTTTCTGTACATATGCTGTCCCCCTCTCCCTCTGTGTGTGAGCAGCCCTTCTGTTTTGTCTTGCTCTTATCTGGCAATGACCACTGCTGGGAAAGCAGGGGCTGCTGCAGCCCCAAGCCACGGAGTCACAGCCACGGCTTGTGCAAACGTAAGTGAGGACACTGACGAAGCCCAGAGTGATAAATCTGTGTCAGGAAGATGGGTTTGGGTCAGTTTTCACCCCTCTGTGCAGCCCTGGACCTGCAGAGCAGCCCAAGGGGCTGAGTGCTGATGCTGCCCTGGTCCCTCTCAGAAGCCCTCGCTGTAAATCGATGCTGCTCTATGCAACAATAATTTCTGCCCGGATTTCTGCCTGAACTGATGCGAGAATTGCCCTGGAGGAGGCGGGGGGAGAGGGAAGAGGGCAGGCAGGGAGGGCAGGGGAAGGGCATGGTGGCTGCTGTGTTTGCTCTGCATACTCAGCCCCCGTCCTGTCGCCTCGTTCAGAAGCAAACACGGAGAGACCCCAGCAAGGTGCAGCACTGGGGACTGCGGGGACAGCAAAAGGGGCAGCACGGGGCCACCAGCAGGGATCCGCACCCAGTCTCCCTCCTCCTCTCAGGAAGGTACCCCAAGGTCACACGGCCTCCTCCATGGCCTGGGAATGACACCTGGGAGCATGCCACCACTGGTTAACATCTCCTTCTCCTTCACACTTTCACCAGTGATCCCCGATGTACTGATTGCCATGGCTGGCGGCCGTTCTCTTTCCCTGTGCATTGTATTTCCTCCTGCATTCAGGGCAGGGAAAGTTCAGCAACCGGAGCAGCATTTAGAGGGGTGGTGAGGTCAGTGTAATTCTGGGACGGGGCTGTGGTGCAGGAGCTGACATTTTGTGTGTTTACATCAGATCTGCCTCGTGCAGTTATAATCAGCCAAGCTACCAGGACTATAAGCTGGAATGATTCAAGTCCTGTGGCCTCTGCCATTGGAACTTAAATTCCACTAAAAATAGCAATAATAAGAGAAACTGGAGACATTTAAGCAGAAGTCTGGGCCGAGTACAAGCAAGGTGGAAGAGAACAAATAAAAGATTATCTGTCCTTTGAAACACCCACCTTCCTGCCAATTCAAATATTGACTGGCTGCAGAATAGGAAAAATCGCTGCTTGCAGTGGGATGGAAATGGCAGAGTTTGCTTCAGAGATAACCCAGGAAGCAAAAATGATGTTTGGAGGCTTCCAGCAAAGACCAGGGCTCCAGAGCAGGAAAAAAGGCACTGTGTGCAGTGAGGGGGGTATCTCAGGGGTGATTTTTCATGTGAAATCAGAGTGGAGATACAAATTTCACATCCAGGATGCATTGTGGCATTTAGTATTCTTAGATTAGAATATCCTTGGTTGGAAAGGACTCACAAGGATCATCAAGTCCAGCTCCTGGCACTGCACAGTGGTGACACCAGCTTTACAGAGAGGTTGTGAAAACATCCTCCTTGCCGGTTGTTTCCATGGACGTGATGGGAAGCGGATGTGGAACAGATCTGCCTGAAGAGAAAACTTGTGCATATCCTTTAGCCAGATCCATGTTCTTTCTCTGTTCCTAATCCTGAAATGGTAACAAACACCTTCCCATTGACTTCCTGAAGTGATTACCCATCTCACACCACCACGGGGTGTTCTTGGTGACATGACTTCCAAGAACTCCCCTGTCTTCCAACACACCCTGAAGTCAGCATTGTTCTGGCTCTGTTAGGGTTTGTTTTGACCATTGTTTTAATTGTAGTGTGAAGGATGGTGGTTTGGTTTGACCTTTTAAAATTTTTTGTGTGTGTCCAGTAATTTCTTGTCAGTACAAGACAATAAACTTCAAAATAAGTCTTTCTGTCAGAGACGTTCATTTTTCTGACGCAAGAAAGGCCTGTAGAGATCAATTATAGGAACAAAGAATTAGAATCTAGCCCCTCCTCTGGTATTAATTAAATCTTTTATCCTATGGTGAACAAACAGCATGTTAGGCTTTGCCACAGTCCTCAGAGGTATTATTACCACACTTCAGTGGATGAGGGCAAATAAAGCCAGGAGAGGCTGCAATTTTCTTTAGGTCATTTATCCAAATTGATGCAAAATAAAAAACAGAGGATAAAATGTCCTACACTAGATCAGTTTCCCTTGCCATCAGCCAGTGCTTCCCCTGCTGGCATGCAGAGCAATGTGGGCAGTGGTTTTACCCTTCCTGGCCCTCCCTGCACATGAACAAGGATTTTGAAGGTCTCCATTTTCACTGGCTGCCTCCCACATGGGTTTGGGTGGGCATGGCTTAGGAACTGACGCTTTATCACCTCCTCCGTCCCTGCTTGGGGCACTGATCTCCAGGTTCCACTGCAGGAAACTCTTTTTTACCTCCTGAGCAACAGAAGAGGAATTGGAGAGAGGCAGGGGGAACAGCAGCACGATGGAATCAGCAGACCCAGCTGCTGGTTCTGGCTCTGAGCTGCTGTATGGCTCTAAATCTTCTGTGCCTCAGTTTGCCCATTCATATGGCCATGATTAAGAAATTTGAGATTTTTCAATACTTCCTATGTATTTTTTGTCTAAAAGGAATGTTAAAATAAGAACTGATGGAGGAGCATCTTAAAATCTATGCTCTCTCTATGCAGATAAATGTAGGGCATCACATCAAATGATTTTTGTGGCCCCTTTTTGCTTTAAAACCAATAACAGATGGGCTATTCTGTGTATTTTTTTATCCTTTCCTTCCTAAACTTCATTTGTATGCTCCTCCTTTTAAAGTCCCCAACTAACAATCCCACTATTCCTGTGTAAAAAGCTTGTTCCTAACGTTGCATAGAATTTTCTCTGGTTACCAAGGCAGACAAACTCTAATGATCAAATGGGAAAGATTTGAGTCCATCTCAGCCGTGCCATCTGGTGGCACTGGGCCTCCCGAAGGAAGGAGGTCTGCTTGCACCATCTAGTGGCTTCAGGTAACCGAGCCAAAGGGATTTTCTATTCCCAGCACACATCCCCAGCAAGCCTGAATCATAAAAACACAGACGAGGCATTTGCAATTTCACGTAACTCTGAGTGAACACAGGAAATGCGAAAAGCAAACTTACCTCCAGGAATAAAATGAGAATTATCTACTAATCAGTTCTTTTCCCCCACACCCGTTTTTATTTAACGTTACCACCATTCAAAGCACAAAAAACCAGAACCCTTAAGAAGTAAAATAAGGAAGAAAGTTCTTCCACAACGATACAAAAGAAGGCATCTGTACAATCTCATTTCTAAGGGTCGATATTATGGAGGTCAGACTGATCATTATCACACATCCTTCCTTTTGCAGTTGCTTTAGAACAGTTTTGCTTTCCTCCAGAGAGGAGTAGAGCTGTGAAAGCAAAGCTACAGAGAGAGTATCTCATCACTCTGAGTGAATGGAAAGAAAGGCATCTCCAAAGGCTTTAGAAGTACTACTAGAATGACAGGAGCTGCTTTATTCAGGGATAGAGTCGCATTAAAGGTCTTTGGCTTTCCATTGAAGAAGAGTTTTGCAATTGCTGCCAGTCACTCTGAGTTTGGGAATTTACCTGAGCTAAGCAAACAGCACCTTGTTCTGTCACCATGGAGATGAGGAAGAGAGGGGCACTTGGCTGTGAAGTTCCAGGTTGTGTTTAATGGATGCCTACAGACTTCTTTAAATACAAATGATTCATCCCTCAAGACAGCATAATATGTACAGAAAGTAGAACACATCACTATGAAACACACGACCTGCTAAACCACCTGGACAGAATTCTTTGTAAATTATATCTTTCACTCGGAGTAGCCTTTGAGTCGTGTTTGAACATAAATACACAGTGACTTGGAAAGCCTTTCTAGGAATTTAAGCACTTGCTGTTTGCCATAAAGTGTTTGATTTTAGTGTCCTCCTGAGGAGTGCCCTACACCTTGCAGAGCCAACAGGAGCCTATTTGGTTTAAAAGGCTCTGGAACTTTAAGAGAACTTGAGCTTGACTGGACAATTTTTATGCATATTGCTTTCCACTTGTAAATACAAATGTAACTTCCCTTCACTCATTGTGTTCTCTGGGACTGAAAATTAAATTTTAAAAGGCAGATAGTCCAGAGAGGTTATCCCTATGTAAATGTTGCAACAAGGAGCAGGGGTGTATTCTCCAGACTGCAGGGACCCAGAGACCTCTCTGTAGAGCTGAGAGAATGAGAGCATGCACCTTGCTTTGCTGTCTCCAGAGATCCATATAAACCTGCAGAAGTGAAGAGAGGGCCATCCTGTGTCCAAGGGTTCATCTCCCTCCCAGGTTTGACAGCTATAACCTATCAGACCATTTGTGCATTGCCCAGCTCTCTCGCAGACATTATAATCTGCTTAGTTTTGATTTTCTTTCTTTTTCATTAAATCAGGCTGTTTCAAGCCCTTCTTGCTATGAAGGTCTCTCCCAGCTAAGCATCTTTCTGTATAATTTTGACAAATACTTCAGGGAGTGAGCCAGGAGGGCTCTGAACTAAAACATCTCCTTTAAGGATCTATCAGTGTCTCAGTCCCTTCTCGACAATAACAAGCATTCAAGTGTGGTTGCTTTTCTGACTGATCTCTTTCCTGCACCTGTTCCAGCTTAGTTCTAAGGCAACTCTTGCCTGTGAATAAGTGATGCTTGTGGACCCCTGAGTACAGATTTTCGTACTATAAATCACCTAATCTTGGCAATAATATGGCTATAAACACTCCTATATAAGTACTTCTCTGACGCACCGGCCTTCTAGTCCAGTCTCATAAAATGTGCCGATGATTTGCAATTTTGCAAGTCTATCACATTTTTCTTTCCCCACTCTGGAGAGGGGAAAAGTGGTTTCCTTGATCTGTGCTTGTCAAATTCTTGCTGTGCTGGATTACACCATTTTTTCAACTTTCCAGGCAGCTCCAAGCACCTTGAACGAGAGCTATCCATCATCATGAAAACTAAATTAATGTCTGAAGGCTGACAAACTCGTGCTTTCCTCAGTACTCAGAGTTATCCAAGAGATTAATTTAGAGATCAGTAAAGATATTTATAAATATTAATACCCAAAACCAGTGCATTGGTCAGGCATTCACTGATTGATTGGCCAGGTCAAATGTCCATGAGCTGGCCCACAGCTGGTGGGGTGAAGTGGCCCAGCTGGAGCAGGACAGATGGGCAATGCGGACACTTCCCGTGTCATGGAATTTCGTGGTGTTGCAGGAGGCTTCTGCATTCGTGGCTCCTATTTCACTGAGTTTCTTCTTTTTTGAAACACACTGCAGCTGCTTCCCAGATCCCCTCAATCACCCAGTGACACATTTTTGTGCACGTGCCATAAGGAGTTTCTCTTTCTTGCTCAGCCAGCGCAGGCAGGAAGTGATAAGGGCTGCGTTAGTTACAGAGGTGCAGTCTGCAGCAGGCATGCAGCTAGAAACTCTCAGATAAATGCTGATTTAAAGTCCTTATCTAAGATGCTCCAAGGAACTGCCATAATAAAAATAATAAACTCCAGAAATAATAATTATTAACAGAATTCGAGGAGCCTGACCCCAATCCCATGCTGGGTTCATAATTTCATTATTTTTTCTGACTTTGACGGAGCTGCTTCCCTCTGAAACTGCTGAAAGTGTAATCAGAGTCAGGGACCAAATCTCTTGGCCTCCTTATTTATAATTGAGCTGCTCTGAAAGGTTGTATAGCCCCTTGCTGATGCTATTCAGACTAAAAAGCAGGTGAGATTTTAGATCAAAGCAACATTTGCCAAAGTCAGCCACTTCAAATCCTTCTGTGTGAAGTGGTAGGCTGCAGAATTTTACAGGAACAGACTCCCTAATGGTTTTTTATGACACCTTTTCCAAACAGTAGAAATGCTGAGAACAGTTTCTAGCATGGTTTCCTGTTCCCATCAGTAAGAGCTTATAATTGAACAAATAAAATACCTGACTTTAAAAACACTGGCCTTCAATTAAGCTCAAGTCAAAGTGTTTATTGGAACATCATCCCTAAAATCTATTTTAAAGTCACCTGGAGACTGAGTTTAATGACTACCTTAGTTGCTGTGTTTACAGCATTGCCATTATTGAGGCTGCTGCTTTCCTGTTCTCTTTTAATGGAAAACAAGGCCAACAGAGGGAATATATCCATGCTTCTCCAAGGAAGAAGTAAATCTCTGACCCGTGTCAGGGTGAGCCTTGGTGTCCCAGGGAACATGTCACACTTCTCAGGCTCTGCCTGAGGATCCAGGGACATGCTGGATCCAGATGGGAACTGAGACAGGGAGCTCTGTTCAAAGCCAGTGACAATGGCAAACATAGCCACAGAAAAAAAATAATTAATGAACACACAACTGCTTAATGTAGGTATAAGACACATCTTAATGTTTGTCTGGTTTTGACTGAGAAGAACTTGGATTTATTGAGAAATTCCTTGTCTCTACAGTCTGTAATTGTGTCCTGATTTCAGGTCAGTGCTGCTGGCCTGGAAAAATATCTAGCCCTTTCATGAGAAAAAAAAAAGACAAGTAATCAGTAACTTAGGCAGTTTTGTGTAGAAAAAAACCTTCCCATGCAAGGACAGTTTAGGCATGGAATGGCTCTTCTAAAACCAGGATCAAAGTGATTATTGGCAAAACATACTCAATTTGTCACTTCTCTCCAAACCTGATTTTTCTAAAGCACTGTGAGCTTTGCCACAGATCTCAAGAAAATCAGAATTCAGCCCTCTTCTTCTTAAATAGCATTTATAAGTGGCTTTCTTAGAAAGCAAACACATGTACACATGCCAGTCCTTAATCTCTCTGAGCACAAGAAGTGTTCATTTCCTTGGCAGAGAAAATTGCTGTGAAAACCATTTGGTACTGTAACTTTTCTTGCAGGGGAGATATAAAAGAGGTGACTAACATTTGACAGCTGTTGGCTGTCAAATGTTAGTCCAAGTGTTCACTATTTACAGACCCGTTCAGAAAATCAGACTTCTTATAACAGAAGATTATGTCCTGCTCTTAAACTCCATGGAAAATTCAGGAGCCTCCATTTGCTCTCTTATTTCCTCTTCCCAGGAAGTACAAGGCTGTCTTATCATAAGGGTATTTAAACTGTTTGAGAAATGGTTTTTATCAAGAGTGCCACGTATTGCTTTCTCTGAAGCAGATCATACCAGTGTTTGGTGTTCTCCTGGGAGACATGGAAAAGCTTGGAACGAGCCTTGGAGAAAACCAGTCCTCTTTGATCAGCAGTGTGACCTGACATGTCTCTGTGAGAGAAGCTGGAGTTACAGTGGCAGCATGGGAGGATCACAAACAGCTTTATCTTTCAGGTCCTTCCCTTCTTACTCACACGAATGGCTCATCTCACAGAGCCATTCACACGTGGAATTGTTAAAGCCTTTCCAGAAACCCTCTCTTGACCATCAGCATTTTGCGGTTCAGCCAAAAATCTCACTGTACACTCAGATTTGCTTTGAAAACACTTATAACTTTTGGCTGGCAAGTGTATTTGGAAAACTGTCCATTAAGCATCAGTGAAATCTAGGCAGTCAGTGCTCTCCTGAGAGTTTGGATGGTTGTGTGAGAGATAAAAAGCCTAAAACCATGTGTATTATCAAGCTGGTGAGCAGAAGGTTTAATACATAACTGAATTCCCCAAACTCCCAAATTCCTTCAGCAGCAACATCTTCTTGCCACAAGAAAAGTGTAGAGTGGGGAAAATATTAGAAAGTGAGTGTCTTATACGCACAGTCAGAACCCCAGCCTCCAGCTCTGGTACTGTTTCTCAAAGCTTTTTGCCACGTGTGACAGAGGGCAGCGAGCAGGTGGCTCTCCCCCGCAGGGCACAGATCAGAGAGCACGATGACAGTCTGCAGTGCACAGCACATCAAGGAACTCTCTTCCAGCAGCACATCAAGTACATTGGCAATTTTATATGCTGATTTTGTGATGTTCTCTCACTCAGTTTCCCTGTTCACACAGGGCTTTGTGGAAGCAGATAATGTAATGAATCAATGTTGTTAGACAGCGTCGTTACCCTGATTTCCCATCAGTAGATGCTTAACACAACACTTCATTTTTCACTGTCAAAATTCTACTCTTTTCTTCTTGCTTTGCATTCCTTTCCCTTCTTGCCCATTGCTTTCCATTTCCTCTGGACTTTGGGGCATCCTGGAAATGCACAAAGTTTTATGCACAAGACCAGTGTTGGAAGGATTCTGTCTCTAGCCAGACACTGAGAGCTTCATCACTTTGAAAAAGCCTGAACTAACCTCAAAAGAACTACATGTTATCTACTCAGAGACTGAATTTTTAACTCAAAGGAAAAAAAAAAAAGAAGAAGAAAGCTCAGATTCACATGCAAACTCATAAGCACACAAGCCAGCTAACATTTGTTTGAGCACTTCCTAAAACTCTCTGATGAAAACCACGTGCAGACAATCAGTTATTGGCACGTACAAGCAATACATTCACGGACTTCATTGCTCATGAAGGTTTGCACTTAGACCTCAGGCTGCTTTCCTAAAAATATTGGCTTCATATATGAGAGATCTGCTGTCTTCACATAGCTATGATTTGCTATATGAGTGATGGAGCAAATTCCTCATCTTTCTGCCACTATCTGTGCCTGTGTACTTTAACAGAGATAATTGAAATTTATCCTGAGTGAGCTGATCTCCCTTGCTCTGTGTATAAATGCAGGCTGTCCTGTCGGATGGCTTGAAAAATATTTATTCTACCTTATATGTGCTGCATAAAATGAGGAAAAAAGGGAATAGCCCAGCTAAAAACTTTCAGTTGGTCTTACAACATAGCATGTCCTGGCAGAACATGCTGAATACAGCTTGTGAAGTTGCTTAATAATGGCAATAATAGTAATAAAAATAATAATAAAATATTGGTTTTACTTATATATAAGAATGAGAAATTTTCAAAAAGTGTTTAATTTATGAAAGCCAGGTAAAATGATAAGACCCATTCTTCTGGGTTCACAAAACACTCACATTGCATGCAACAGCAACACATGCTGCATTTGATGCTCCCTGTGGTCTGAAAATTAGGATCACAAGGTATGCTGGGAACCTGGAAGCAAAGAGGACTGCAGGGACTGCTCTCAGCTGGAGTCCCAGCCTTCGCTTGTGCTGAGCCTGCCACCACGCATGCAATTAGCATTCATTATAGGGCTGTGTTTTTGTGATGTGGGTGCATCTCCACCTGGAACAAGTTGAAAAAGCATAAAAGCCATCAAAGTGTTATCAGATGTTATTAACGTTGAGCCCACTAAAATCTGGACTACATCTGAACCACTGGCACACAGATGACAAGTCCTACA
Organism: Aleadryas rufinucha; assembly: GCA_013397815.1. Lineage (NCBI taxonomy): Eukaryota > Metazoa > Chordata > Aves > Passeriformes > Aleadryas > Aleadryas rufinucha. Next base: position 22,924 of record VZTH01019558.1, read on the forward strand.
TCCCATAAAGAATTTCTTGAGTCCTCAGACGTTCTGCTCGTGCAAAAGATGCCTCTGGATGAGATGTCATTCTGTGAATGAGAAAGCAGAGGATCAGAGGAATATTTCTGAGGGTTTCATCAATGGCTTTCCAATCCAGACCCTGTATCTTCTTTCTGACAGTGTTTTACCTCTCAGGAGGCTTCCTTGCACAGACTTTCTGCCCTCCTGTGGCTGCTGGTGGGGAGACCTGTGCTGGAGCCCATCATCCATAACCACTGGGCTGGTTTAAGAAGGGCTCTTCAAACAGGCTGGCTGCACAAACCTTCCCAAGCCAGAGGCACCAGCCCCCACTGTATTTTCAGTCTCAAGCATCTCTTCACCATATTTATGTCTACACAGAAAATGGCTTTTTCCTCTGCTGCTGCTGTCATTTTCTCCCTCTAACCCTTGTGCCCGAAGATCATTTACCGCTCCTCCCACTCATTCCTCCATGGTTTCCCCTGTGATTCCCACACCAGGAATACCCTCCTCTCTGCTCCTAAGTGCTCGTGACAGCTGCCATCTTGGCCCAATCAAGGGTGATTGATCCAGCATCCTTCAGCATCAAGTGCATTTGATCTGTAAAGCTCTCCAGCTGGGGCTGTAATAACTCATATCCGCTGTGGGTTACACATCAAGCAACTCTTTCCCCATCAGTCACGTCTTTCCTGATAGAAGAGTTCTTCAATGAAGCCTTTCACATCTAATCCACCATCTCATGCAAATCATGATGGGAAAAATTTATGAAAAGCCATATTTTGTACTGCTTTGAAGCAAACAAAGCTGATCTCCATGTCAATTTTGTTGAATAAAAACTTCTGTGGGCAGAGACTGTGAATTCTTGCAGGATTTAGTCCGTGATAAGAACAGTCAAATCATAAATATTTATGCCTGGGGCTCACTAAATGAGCCATTAGTCACTACTTTGTTTCATTTTCATTAACTCTGTGGCTATATTTACTGTATTTACATTCAGATCCTGCTATGCAGCGTGGACTGCTGCTGTCACTGTCAGCCCAAGGCTGCTGCACACTGCTCCACCACCTGGAAATTGGCTCCCAGCTCTGAGAGTGAGAGAATCAGGGCCAGATACTCCTGTTTGTGGAGGACCTCTGTTTCAGTGCACCTGAACAGTAATAAATACCTTTTTATACCTGACAATGCTGCGTGTGTCCAACTCTCCACCCTCCTTTAGGTTCACCACAAAAGCCAAATGATCACTTTACTTTTACTGCAGGCTGGTTGCGTTGTGCTGCCCAAATCACAATTTTGGGTGATATGTTTTGCACGATCAGACTGGACTGGTTTGTCTACCTGACACACAAATATGAAACTAAATATCTATTCAGGCATTAGATTTGCTGAGTGGTTTTTTAGCTCTATAGCAATATGTTCTATACATAACAGGCATGGAAATCAGGCCAAAACAGGAGGGACAGAATACCTTCTGTCTCTGAGAGACAGCAGGTTGCAAAGGAAGGAAACAAGGACAGCAAAGTCTGTAGAGAGGTTTCTCCTCATCTCCCAATTTAGAACTCAGTGATTATTGAGCCAGAATTGTTATCTTTGGATTCAATTGTTTTTAAAGTTTTTCTTTCATAGTTTTGTCTCATCTCTCATTGATCTAATGGGAACTTTTAATTGCCACATCCTCCCATGACAAGGAGTATCTAAGGCTTAATTACATGTTGTGTGAAGCACCATTTTCTCCTCTTTCTGTTTCTTTTCTTAAGCCTGTCACATGTGGGATTCATTTGTCAGCCCAAGCTCTCATAATGAGAGATGTTTGAAAATCATTTCATCACTCCTTGTTTCCCTTCTCTGTGCCCTTGTAATGTTACACATCTCTCCATCAGTCTCTCAGCTCTTTCCAGATTAGAGAGCTATGGTACGTGTCTTGTACAGAAGTTGTTCCCTATCTTTGTTTATCCTTTACCCTGGGCTACAAATTTTTCTCCAAATTTACATATCCTTTGGGAGGTGAAGGACCAGAGCTGTGCATTATATTCAACCATCAGGTGCGTTATCGGTTTATAGAGGGTGATGGTGGTGTGATTTGTTCCCTCTCCTTCTACAAAATCCATTTTTATCCCCCTTATCTGACAGATTCTATAGGAAAGAAAGATGTTTACTGCCATCCCTTGGCCATAACGAGAATGATTTGGTGCAGAATCCTTATTGCAAAACCAGCCAAAATTCCCTAAATCCATAAAGTAAATGGGATGGTATTGAGGTACCGTGCCAATGAGAAGTCTATGGGGCATTAATTCAGGATTAAATGCTCTCCATAAACGAGATCCCACTGATATGAGAGAAACAAATGTAATTACATAAAGATGAGTTATTAAGAATGCTGACGAGTTTTTAAAAAAGGTTTAGGGTATCACAAGGAAAACCTTGAGGAAATGCAATTATCTGATCCAAAGCCCATTAAATCATCCATGTCCTTTCACTGATTTCTGAAAACTTTGACATGATACCAAAGTTCTACACCGATCTTAATCTGAAGACATAAAATTAAGTAATAGGACAGTAGTAAAATGAATGGAGGGACTTTCTATGTAAAGCCAAAATCACAGCAAACATGACAGAGTTAACTGAAGTTTCTTCCAGCTTCTGTAGATTTTATTTTTAGTCTTATAAAACACTTTTCTATATACTATCAGTCATTATATGTCTTGCATATCATCAATGCTTAATTGTATCTAATTATTAATAAGGGCTGAATACATATTGCCACACACATGGAGTGCAACAGACATAAGATGGCATGTAAATATTCTGAAAATCTCAGCTCCAGCTGGTAAATTTGCTAATGGAGAACACTGTATATTCTGTCATAATCAAGCATTTTTTATTATCTAGAGATGTTCACATTTAGTGGGCATGCATATAATCTACAAGTTAAAAGGTGGTTTATTAAAGTCAGTGGTTTCTTTTATATTAACTATATATTTTTATTCTACTGTTTTAAATGAAAAGCTATTATTGACAATACAAATTATTAATAATATAAGCAAAATCTTGAAGAAACAACAATATTCTCATCTTAATGTGCTCCACAATTATACAACTACAGGATCCTCCCCACATCCCAGTGAAAGGTGGGCTTTTCCTTCGACAGGTGGGTCAAGGAGTTCCCAGAAGTCAAGCAGTCTGTGCAGAGTGAGATGTGGATGAGGAGTGGGGACTTCTGGGGTCAGCGTTCAAAACATACTCCTTCAGCAGCAGAGACATGGAGCGTCACTCCAGGGCTGGAACCACTCCAGGTTTGCTCTGTGCCTTCCCCAGATGCCACCTCAGGAGCAGAACTTGCCATGAGCCCCTCAGTAGCTGGACACCATGGGACACACATTGACTCCAGGCTGAGTACAGGCATGATAAATCATGGTGGAACAGGAGTGGTTTCAGCCCTGAACAGATGAGCAATTCTCTGACTGGTTTCTGGACAGGTGACAGAGAAAGATGGGAAAATGTGGAGTCCTTCCTTTCCACTGAACATTTCCCTGGGCTGAGCAAGGTGTGATGTTTGCCATACACAGCAGCTGGGTCCATGCCTCTCGTCCCTGGCTCTCTCTGATGAGAGCAGATGGCAGCAGCAGGGTGTCACAGCTCAGGACAGCCAGCCACAGCCAAGCTGTCCCTGGCTGCAGTCAAGGTGGTAGGACACGACCTGCCAGGTGAGCTGGGCCTTGCTTGGACAAGTACTGAAAACAAAATTCCTGAATTGGCTTGCTGTGGGGGGCGGGACAGAGAGGCTGCAGAAAGTCAGAGCTTTGCAAAATACGTCAGGGAGAACTGGCAGGGAGAGCCTTCATCTTCTTCATCATGCAGCATCTTTGATTATTTAGGAGAAGGGACCCCTTTGGAAAGCACTCCCTGGAGATGCCTTCACCAAGTGCCTCCAGTGGTATTCAGCCATTTCATAGTCCTTTCTCAGAGAAAATCAGATGGCACCTGCCAGCCCAAGGCAGAAATACACAGAAACAGTTTCAACTCATTGCAGTGGTCAATGCTGACAAGTGAAGGAGAAATGACTGCTCTTATTTTGGATATATCTTCTTTGATGGCATCTTTTTCTCTGCACAAAATGAAATTACCTTTTTATACAGAACAATTAAGCGGTCTTGGCCCAGCTTAAAAGCAATGAAGACAATTTCCATGCCAATCATAATGTAGAGGGAAAAAAACAAGAAAAACTTGGGATGTTCTAGTTTTGTATCTCCAAATCCAATAGTGGTCAAAGTGATAAAGCAGAAATAAAAGGCTTCCTGAAAATCCATATTTCTTTCCCAGTTTGGAAGAATAGCAGCTGCACAGGAGATGTACACAAAGATAACGAGCACCATCAATACAATGGGCACATCTAATTTTTCTAACTCTTTCCCTATTTTGTCGAAATTCTCGATTACTCTGGACACCGTCTTTCCCCTGGCTAGTTCAGGACATGAACTCCATCTCTCCATGCTTTTATTTCTTGCTGGTTGTGTTTTTTCGTTCTCCCTGGCAATTAACATTTCAAAAAGTTCCACATTGCGACACTTGACCGGCCTCCGTTTCATACCTGACTGACTTCTCAGCACTTCCATAATCGTCAGGGGCTCATTGATGACTATTTTAGACTGTGCTCTGGATTTCAGTTCATTCCTTTTGCTACATGTGGATCCAGAACAGAGTTTAGAGGCCTGAATTTTGGACTGTAGTTTCCTGAACTTGTTGTAGGACTTGGATAAGACAGTAGCAAGGATGTCCCCCATGTCTGTCAGGACCAAGAACATCAGAGGGATCCCAAATAAAGCATACAACATGCAGAGATATTTCCCAGTCCTTGTCACAGGATATGTATTGCCATAACCTTGAACAAGAGCAAGAACAAGAAGAGGAAGAGAAGAAAAGAGAGAGAGAGATGTGATACATAAAATGGTAGCAGAAGATATGCCCTTTCCCTTAATCCAATTTGGGTATTTAGATTTCCTTCCTCTAACATGTTGGATATGAAACTTAAATTGTAAGTCAGTGCTTTTCCATTATAGTAGGAGAAAACATTAGTATTATAGTAACTGTATTAAATGTTAACAACAGTTTTTCTCCTCATCCTTCAGAAGGCATTGAGCATTTCTTCTCTCCCTTCAGAAACACTGTTCATTTCTAGATGAGCTTCTACACCCAGTACTTAGCCTGTAAGATTATCAGCTCATATGCTGAGGTAATGTTTCCCTCATTTTCTTCATCCATTCATGTTTTCACTCATGCCTGCCATAGCCTTTGGTCTGAACTCAAGCTGTCCCTGCTTTGCTGTGAGGCACTGAAATACTGTTTATTCTTGGTCACTCTGTTCCCCACAGGGTAACTGGGAATGCTAATCTTTACTGTTGAAGTACTTGGGGAAGATTATTGTAGTTATTGCACAGAGTGAATACAATTACTCCTTTTTAAATCAATTTCTGTAAAAATAACTTGTGCAGTTTCAAGGCTTAAAACTTATCTTGAGCTTAAATTTAGCTATCCAGAAATCTATCCTAGCTGAGCCACTAGGCAGCCTCCCCAGGCAGTGAAGAGGTGGCAGTTCAGATCATCAAACTTCAGACTAGATGCCTCAGTTCTCCCAGACAATTCAAGGTAGATAATTTGATTCTGTTCCAGGGTGGTTTATCAGTTCCTAGTACTGCAAATAACAAACCCACTGCAAGGGAAATAGCCACCTATTCCATCTGTTAGCAGCAAATATTCCAGGCTTTCTACTGATCCCAAAACTCAGGTCAAAACTGAGGAAGATGCATTAATACTCAGTGCTATGAAGGTAAAAAGGACTGGAAGTTTAGAAATAAATATGTTGGGTCAGTGTATATGGAGACATTTGTCAAGTCCCATGTTAAAGGAGGTGAATAATATATCCAAGGAAGACATTTCCAACAATATGCTTTTTCATCAGTTTGAAGTCAAAGCCTTCTGAGAAAACATCCCCTTTCAAAAGTTCCTGGCTGCTGTGTTTGTCCCAGGAAATATTCCTAAGGCTGACGATTCTGGTCACGTCCCCAGTGTGTCTCTGACCACCCAGATTTCTGTCTTCAAACTGCAAGAAGCTGAGTCTGAACAATCATCTAAGAGGTGAGAGTCTGAGGTTCGAGCTGTGACACAGCACACAGGAGCTCTGAGTACATCAGCTCTCACACTGCTCCTTGTATAGGATAAGCTCTTTTTTAAGGCTCAGTTTTTGTTTTACAGTAAGATGCATACCCATGCTGGGATCTTGAGCATATCCTACTGCAGTGGAGAAATGTCTTTGATACAATGCTGTGGGAATATTTCCCATCCAGCTTTGATTATGACAAATTTGGATAGACAGTGCCTGTACTTGACAGCATTTGAGAAAGATTAACAAAGGGATAAAAGTAGCTTTGGGAATGAGCATAAGGAGTTGTATTTAGCAATGCAGAGGGAGCCAAAATCAGAGCAGATGTTTGTATTTGATCTAGGTCCTCCTTTGAAATACGAAGTCAGAATGAAAGATTTCAGAGGTGTGACTTAAACACTATCATGTGCCGTTAACCCAGAGAAATGTGAACACCACCGTGGTTAATTACAGAGCCACAGATTAACAAAGCTGAATTAGACATAAGTAACTGGGAAGCAATTGAAAAACAATATATGCATTATGAATTACTTTTTCCAGAGAAGAAAACATTACCCAAGAGGACACACAGCAATGAGAAGGATGAGGTTTGACTGGAAAATTGAGCTTTCTTTTTAGTGCAGTAATTCTGCGCACATCATATATGAATAGATATTATAGAATATATGTAATGATGCTGTTAATTAGTGTGTATCATCACTAGTTACTAAATTCTCTCTTGTTTTTGTGACTCAGCTATGTCTCTGCAGTCTGTGTTTGCAGAACCGCTTGCAGACTCATCATCAATACTCAGGAGGAAAATTCAAGAGGATTTGGGCTTTGGGTTTAGAAGGGGTGTTTTTGTTTCTTTGTCTGTTTAGGGGGGTTTTAATTCCCTGGAGAAATGCATTAGAGAAAGCAGCAACAGGAATTTATTCTGAAGGGTGTTACTTTACCTCTGTACTTACCCACAGTGGTGAATACTGTGCAGCAAAAAAAGAGAGACCCGAAGAAACTCCATCTGTCTTCTGGATTGATAAACCAGACTGGGTCAGCTGTGTTGAAGAGCTCACGGATGTCATTCTTAAACATCTTCTCATTTTCTGTCACGTTATCTGTCACAGTCACAGCAGGAAGCACAGTAAGTGTTTGCGGACCACCACTCAGGGAGCAGCCAGCCTGTTACTCCAGTGAAATTTACTCCAGCTGAGGATTTCCTCATATTCTCTTAAAAGACAAAAATATTCACCTTCTCATCCTCCACTTTCAAGCCACTCACCCTCACCTCTGAAAAAATCAGGTGGGTTCAGTGGCTTCAGTGAATAAAGAAACAAGGAACAAATAAGTATAAAGAAGTAGGGCAAGAAGATTGAATAATCAGCTTCCTGCTTGTATGTCCTGTTTCATTTTAGACTTCCCAGGAGATTAGTCTTCTTTTGACCCAAAGACATTAAGACATGTGGGGTCAACAGTAGGGAACCAACATGAACCACTTGCATCCTGCTGCCCAGTGCCCCACTGTGAATCCCAGAACCTGCAACCCTTATTCCTCCTCCCTGTGGCTGAGCCTTGCTTGAAAGGACATTATTTACAGGGTTAATTTCCCAAAACTGATCATTGTGTCAGCACAGCTGCCTGAGTGAAACTCCAAGCCCATGTACGAGCCCCATCACAGATCCAGGAGGATTTCTAGCCCTTTTTTTCTCCTCTACCCCCTCCATCAGGATCACAGGGTCTGGGGTGCAGAACTACCCCTGTCTCCCTCTGAGCACCCCATCACCAGAGGGCCGGTAGGGAAGCTCAGAGCAGGGAAGAGGGAGCTGGAGAAACTTTCTGAGAGAGGGGATTCAGCCCTCAGCAAACTGAAGGAAATACCCCAGGAATCTCAGCTGCTCGTTAAGGACCTGAGGTAACCTGGGCAAAAGGGAGAACACAGGCACCTCAGGAAAAGTCTTTCCAGGCAGGAACACAGGGGCTGTGGAAACTTGCAGTCAAAAATCACAGCTAAGGAAGAAAAGAGCAGTCACTAGCTAGGCAGAGAGAAAATCCTGTTTGCAGGGTCAGCTGTTAGTATTTTGAAGGATGTCTTCAAAAGCAAAAAAAACTCATTCAAAAAAACAAGAGAATGTACAGTTGTACAGTTAAATGATTTTGAAATTCCAGTACATACCTGATAACTTTCTGGCGAGGTAGGTCAGATTCTGCAGAAATGTTCTGTATTCTTCACTTAAAGTCACCTCCCGGCTACCTTCAATGTGGGAAAACATGAGAGCCCCAAGAAAAGCATAGATGACAAGAGACAGAATGAAGCAGGCATGAGGAAATACTGCCCAAAATATTTTTTTACATGTAGTTTTACCTCGCAGAGGCTGTGATGTTGTTGCCATCCTAAGCTCCCCTTTTTTTTTTTTTTTTTTAAGATATAATTTTGTGGAGGAGACACAGCTTTTAGAAAGAAGGATGAGGATGTAAAAGCTTCTGCAGCCAAGAAAAGCTTCTTCTGTGAAAACAAGGGTTGTTCTGCCTCAGGCTTTCAGATCACATGTCTTTATAAGTGAAGATTGCACTACAGTCCCCACGGAAAAGGAGCACAACTAATCAAGCCCTGAAATACTTCTCAGTTGACGCCACCCCACTCTATCCCTGAATTATTATTGATCAGCCAGCACTGTAATGCACATGGATTACCAGCTCCTACCGGCTTCCACTGGAGCCAACTCGTGCTTAAAGTTTCCTCTCCTGAACAACAGTTTCCCATTGATAGAGCAGAAATGCTTCCAGCTCCCAGGAGGGAAAACGTGCGCTGCAAGGGATGGAGTTCTTTAAGGATTTCTCCCAGAAACAAACAGGGAAAATTAAAATTAATCAAAAGAAGGAGATGGCACTAATTGTCACCCCTGGGCAGACTATAGAACAATTAGTTTTTCTTTCAGAGGGCTTAAAGAATCTCTGTGCAATCTTTGTAGAGAGGGTCTTTTGAATTTAAAATTATTTTTCTCCCAAGCAAAAATAAAATAAAAAGAGTCAAGAAGGTTTTGCCTAGTTCTTACTTGAATAAAATAAAATCTTCCTATATTAATAGAAGTTTCAATCATGAAATTCCCACTGACCTTAGTAAGTAAGAACTGCAAGATTCAGTGCAGGGTTAGTGATCTTTGCAAATTATATCCAACTTTAAAAATAAAGCCTTTCTTTTCATCCATCACTCTAAAACACTTGGAGCAACAAGCAGTATCACTGCCCTTTGCAATGTTTGTAGTGGTAGTAAGGGGAGTTGGACCTTACAGAAAGAGGTGTTAAATATTTCATCTCCAGGCATCTTTCATTAAAAATTGAAACTGTCTTGTGCAGCCAAGACCTACTGAGCTGTATATATGGAACATGTCCACACGTCCACACAGAAATCCTACATGGTTACAGTGATTTCTTCTAGGTCAAACTCTCAGCAAATTGGATCAGAAGATAGTTTATGTTCTGCAGTGTGCCAGCCTCCACTATAAAAAAGAGGTTTTCAGGGCTAAGGCAAAAATAAGCCTGTGTGCTTGTTATTTTTCTGGATCTGCCTCCTTGGCTCAGTCTTGCTTTTTGGCAACAGATTTATAAATCCTTTTATTGCAGCCAATCTCTGTTATTTTTTTTTTTCCCTCTCTGACCTGAAACACAGGGTTAGAAACTGCTAATGTTCATAATTAGTCAAAAGCAACAGAACTTCCTGAGAGGTTGTACCTGGAGATAATGTACGTAGGTTTGGTGTCCTTTATGCTGGGAATAGAGTTACAGTAGAGACTAAAACATTGGACAGCTGTTTACTGCTGTCCAAGTGCATGGGTTGCACACTTCTGGAGGAGTCAACGTGGCTCTGCTACCCTGCTCTCAGGTAGCACAGCTAAAAACAAGGAAAATTTCAAAAGCAGCAAGGATGGCTGAAGGTGTGGACAGCTTTCAGACAAAGAATGACTGAGTAGTGCCTTTGGTCAGAGGAAAAGAAATTGTGACTGAAGAACTGTATAGCAGCAGTCTTCAATCTCCCAGGTGTTCTGGAGAGAGAGCAGGTGAGGGATCAGCTCTCTGTAGCCTCTTCTGGAAGAAGAATTGAGAACTATCAAATGAAGCAAGTAGAAAGCTTCTTCAAAACAAATAAAACAGGAATGTGTCTCACATAGCTAGAAAAGTCTTTGCCAAAGGATGCTGGGTTTCGATACATGAAAGAGAATGGAGAGATGTTTAGAAGAACAGTCATTAATACTGACACCAAATCACACAGGGCTCAATAACCCCCCTGAACTGAAAATAGTTTGCAGCTGTAAAAATAAGATGGGGTACTGAGCCAAATGGGCCCCTGTCTGAGGAAACATATTCACACTGATGTTCTAAAATGATGTTCAGTATGGTAATTCTGATACCATTTGTCCTGCACAGTTTTTCATCTACAACTCAGATATAAACATCTTTCCTACAAAGTGCTTTAAAATCTTCTCAGCCTCCTCCTACACATGGTACTGCAAAGTATTTAGCAATTCCCAGGAGCTTCTCAGCCATTTGCAGCATCAGGCTCTGAGCTTGTGACAACAAGAAAATTTAATAAAAATAAAACCAGAAATGATTTTTACATTATTTGCTTAATCTAAACCATTTCCCACTATTGCTGTATTACATGTTTGAACTCAGTTGCTTAAAAGCAAATCTCACTAACCACAAGTTATTCCAAATTGAGTTACTGGTACTTGTATTGAGAGAGATTTTTGCAATACACATTTCCTATTCACATTAATGGGCAGCAAACCTGCACTTGTCCCAAGTTCCATTTCTTTGATTAGGGCAAATGTGAGTGATCTGTAAGGTGCTGCTTGAAAGGGAAGTTTTTGACCACAGCTGCAAGGTTAAATAATTCCAGTAAAAATATACTTACAAGGAAATTGCTATTTTATCTGATATTTCTGGATTACATAGGTTAAACCTAGAAGGTCACTGTTTGGGCAGAGAGAAATGTTTTTCAATAATCAGTAAAACTCTCCCTGCATTAAGTCATCTGCCATGATGCCAAGGACCTGCTGTGTTACCTCTTCTATGAAACACCACTGGATTCAACATTCTGTACTGACAAAGAGTGTAATGTCACCCTTTTTTAGAGAAAATTAAAGTGACTTGAACGATGACAGTGCTTTTTAAAAATAAATGGCAGTGGACTAAATTGTTTGCTTTTAAATCACCTGATTCTGATGGGAATTTTGTTTGATAGAGGACTAAGACCTCAGCCCAGCAGCACTTCATGACAATGAGAATTAAAAACATTCCATTCAAGGTTGAATGTAAACCAGGAAGATTTGATCTATTGCCCTATTATAGGCCCATGGAAAGTATTTTGAGAATGTATTAATATACCTAAGCTCCCCAAGAAAATGAATGTTTTGGTGTAATGGTGGTATCACCCCCAAACACCCCAAAACAACAAGAACAAGTGGCAGCAGTAGCTGCGTTAAGAAAGCAGTCTCAGGGCTGGGTAAGCATTAGATTTGACCCCAAGACAGAATGACACACACCCGAGGTCAGCTGGGGGGCGGTGTCAGTGAAGTTTCACTTTTAGTGTCCTGAGCACTTTCAAAGGACTCCTCCCACCTCCCACCCACAATGGTTATCCCAGACCCCCCCAGCTCTGGGGCTTTTTGAGGCCTGTCCCTGTGGGATTTCAGCCCAAGGTAGGGCGCAAGAGCAGTGCTGGCCCAAGTCCAGCCCCAACACAGACACATGACATTTGTGCAGAGCAAATACATCCTGCCAGATGAGCTACACGAGATTTTAAGGCACCCTGCAATTGTTTTTCTCCTCACAACCCCATATTCCATATTCCCCTGGAATATGAATTCCCCTGACACTTCCCATTCTTATCACTGTGCCCTTAACACCTCACACTGCTGGGATGGAGAGAGAAATGCACTAACTGGAGGTGTAGGGTGTGTTGGATACCCCAGGGAAGGTTTAGCTTTCTTTGAATCCATCTTTGAAAGTCTCTCTTTTGCTTGAGTCAAGTGCTTGAGCTTGTAACCTCTGGGAATATTTGAGAGCACTCAGGACTAACATGCTGACACCACATAGAATGCTAAGTGGATTCAAAGATGTCCAGGACTCTCACCCTGAATAAAGGAATTTCCTATTTCATTCTTTGTTCACACCAAAGCCAAGCAAGGGTCCCATCACTTCACTTATGAGAGGAAAATGCTCTCATATGCCCCAGGACCAGCCGAAGCTTGGGAATTAGTTTCTGTTACTTGTCTTTCTTTTTAAGTGATGAAGCCACACAGTCAGAAAACACCTTTGATGGGAGTCTTTTTCACCTGGTAACTAAACACAGGACCAGTCTTTGTTCATTCATGAGCTAACCAGCCACTTGATCCCCTCTCCCCCACCCCCAAGTCGTTGCTTGGGTAGAAAGACTTCACTTTGCCTTCCTTTTCCCCAAACCTGAGCAACCACAACAGCCTGGAAGGAGCAGAGCTGCCCCCCAAATGAAGAAATATTACCCTTCCTCCCTCGGGGACTGATCATATCTCTCTCCTTGAGCTTCACCCAGTAGCCAGGGGTGCAGCTCTGGAGTGTTTGGTTGCTGCAAGGCTGAGGTTTCCAACACAGCAGAGCTGTGTGTCAGACACTTCTGCTCCTGCTGCTCTCTGAAACATGTGCTAACTCAGAATACACTTGGGGCTGGGAGGGGAAGCTGCTCTAGACAGACCACACTCTTCCAGACCCTTTCTAAAGGGCCATGAGCAAAACCAAATGCTGGTTACAGGGCAACAGTTCTCAGTCAGGGTGGGGACAGCTTTACAAACAAAGCCACCTCGCTGCTCATTTCTTTGCCTGACTCCTTTGAGTGCTGTGACACCCCTTCAGGGTGCTGTAACAAGCAGAAAGGCTGATATCACCATGAGCCACCAGCACCAGACCCCTCCGCTCAGCAGCCCTGGGTTTCCAGATGAGCAAAGGGGATTACTGAGGTTCAGCTACAAGTCTTATGCCAAAGTCTTTACTGAGTTAATGTAGTGAACGTAATGCTGGTATAGTGGAGACTATCTCAGCACAGTAGTTCATTTTAAGGCAAACAAGCTCCCTGTAGAGAGATCAGAAAGCTGCTTCTTAGGAATTTAATTAACATTAGAGTATGTGAGATTATATGCTGCATGAAAGCATCATGATTCATGTCAGCAGAGCAATTCTGCACTTATTTGAACTGGCAAAAAAACCAATGTAGATTCAAGATGACAAGCCTACTTTGCTCTTTAAAAATTCTTATTCTTTACTATTATTAATGTGGCAGCATATGTATATAAGCAATTTAAAAGAGGTGAGTCTAAAACCCCAAATATGAGAACAAACTTTTAGCCATAAATATCCACCAGCATTCCTGTGAGACTGTGTCTGTGACTGGCACAGACCCTCTCAACTCTCAGCATGCAAAATACCAATTAAAAAACAAATCTGTTGATCTCATTTCCAATGTCACATACAAGTTCAGTCAAGGAGGACACAGATAAAAAGTCATCCTTTGCAAGCTGCAGTCTTGGCCAAGTATTAGGGATAACATCGAGGTCAAATGTGTGTCTGGAAGAGCTCCCAGGTCATTAAGGACTGTAAATCCCCAAAGTACCCTGCTTACAGTATTTTCTACCCTCAATCATCCATGGCACTTTATAAACCACAGGCAGGAGTCTGTAAGATGCCCACAATCAGACACCTCTTTCTGCCTCCTCTCCCTGGCAATCAGACTGGGCACGGTTTCATGTCAGTGGCTCAGAGTTTCTTGAGTGTCAGGCTAAATTTTCCATCACTTGTTTTCATCCCAATTTTCCTAATGACACTAAGCAATTTCTCTTCCCCTTTGGTGTAAAGTAATCTTAGAAGAGTTTTAACTCCATTATCCTACCACTCATTAGTCATTGTGGATTTGAGGGGTGGAAGACACTTTCACAGATGGGTGTGCCTTGGGACAACATTGAGTGGACACTTGTCTTCAAATTTCTTTCAATTCTGCTGATTTCCTCTAGCTCTGAGCAGAAATACATGAACTTTTTCAATCCTATCCCACCCATTTTAGCTAATAAACCATTAATTGCTTACCCTTTGTAATTCTGGCCCTTTAAATGTTTTAGCAGTCATGGGAATAGCTCTTAAATGCTTTTTAGTGAATCAGTAAACAGCATTTTGCCACCTTAGTGGGGGACACTCTTTCAGGTTCTGGTAAGACTGCTCTATGAAAGCGCCTTCTGCAAAATATTTTGGGTTGGAAAGAAATTAATGCAAAATTACCCATCTTTTCTGAGGAATGTCTTCTAAAAATTGAGCGTGGAATGAAGTCTCTTCTTCCACTCTTCTCAATAACAAAGAAAAATCCCATAGCACTTCCGAATGAGCCATCTGGGCCACCTGCCCCAAGTGCAGTGAACCCTGTGGATTCGCCCAGGGACTGCTGACTCTTCCTGAGACTGCCTGGCACCCAGACTGCCCACTGCTGCTGCTGCCTGGTGCTCAGACTGCAGGAAAAAGCCATCTAAATGGCAATGGCCTTCTCCAGGGTCACTTGGGAATTCGAGATGTATAGGGGGAGCAGCTCAGCTGCAGGGTGAATGTAAGTTCAGCCAGGGTTATTGTTTGAATCCCATCAGGCAGCCAAAGCCAGCTGGTGGCATCATATTCAGAGAGATGGGGCTTTAGGTTACAGCATTTAGTGATCTAGCTTTTGTCTAAACAAAAGGACATCAGAAACACATCAGAAATGAAATGTTGAGCAGCTGAGAGATACAGGAGATTTCAGATGAGCCCTGAAGGTCGTGCACACACAGAGGAGGAAGGAGGCAGGTCTGGAGGTGACTGCATGTCCCCATGAAATAATGACTGCTGGCAGTGCTGGTCATGAGGAGAAGAACAGCCTGCTGAATCCTACAGCACCAAGAACCTTGGCTCCATCACTGCCCTCCTAATGCAGCAAGAGGGAAGGGGGGATGGAGCACAGCAGCCAGATCTCAACCAAGGAGTGTGCCCACATCCAGGGGTCTGGATGGAAAACAAGTGCCCCCAAACAACAGAGCTGCCAGCAGTCCCCAGCACAGAGCAAAATAAAGACTCTTGATAAGATGCCTTATGGACACTGCTGTGTTTCCTCATTTTTCCAGGCTAACTGCTGATGGAAGGAGAACTGCAGTGGTAGCCACTCTGTGCTGGCCTCTTACACACTCTTCAAGAGTTGTTGCTCAGCTCTTATCTCTACCCACCAGTCCCATGGTATCAGCTCACTTCAGCTGTTGGTTATCACACCACCCCTGCCAGGATTTCTCAGTCTGTATACCACAACTTTCTCTTTCTTACTTTCCCGAGGAATTATCTGGTCACAATGCTGAATGATTTGTTAGAAGGCCAACTCTAACAGCTGTGTGAAATGTTTGCCCCAAAAGAGACCCACATCACATTACATTGCAGATCAGCTTGTCTGGCTGGTAACCACATCAGAGGCACGGCACAGAGTGAGGGCACAAACTCCATCACCTCCTTTCACCACGTCATGGAAACACACAGTAACTGTTTCAGTAAACTCTGTCAGACCAGGGTCCCCTCAACAAAATATTGCTGCCATAACTGGAAGATGTGTCCAGCCCAAACCTCCTGCTCTTTGTCAGCAAAACCACTGCTCTAGAGCTCACCAAGCCAACAGATTGGCTTCAGTATTGTTGGTCAAATTGCTGCAGCCTGGATGAGGCGTCTCAGATCCAGGAGCTCTGGACATTACTGAGGTTTGTTTCCAAATGCACAAGAGGGTTGCTGAAGGACAGAGAGGCCCTCCTTCTCAAAATTTTGTTCCATCAGTACACAGAATCTCTCTTCTTCCTTGCAATCAGATGTTTATATAAGCAGAAGTTTCTTGGGAAGCGCCCTTTGTAGATTTGGAACTTCCTCTCCCTTCTGAAATGACCAGAATTTTTGTTCATTAGTTTGAAACTGAGGTTGTCTGCAGTCCAACACTAATAGCAGAAATGTGTCATTTACACCAATTAAGCATTCAACTTAATGCCTTTATATGGATAATTTTTAGCAGAATTTGGTCCAATTCTGCTTTCTTTTGAACTCATGTAACAAAGTTTAATGGACATGAAAACAGAATTAGCTTTTCCTTTTTTTTAAATAATCCATTGTAGATATTCTAGCTGTAGACTCATCACTCACACCATATTTCTGTCTCCTGCTTGCCTTCTCTTTTACTTTCCCTGTCCCAGAACGTGCTGTTCTCTGCAAGGAGAAACATGCAACACACACAACATGCAAAATTACAGAGGAGAATCCCAGGCCAGGGCAGAACTCTATTTTAAAGACATGTTTTAAGAAGGTCAAGTTGAGCACTCAGAAGTAAAAGGCTCTGTTAATGTTGTAACCTGGACACATCCCCTTATGCATTTGCAAGAGTTAATGTCTTTAATTTACATGAAGTCATCACATATCTTCATTCCCAGGCAAACCCTATCCCAGAGCAACCCCACACAGATTCAGCTGCCCGTGTGTGCTGCAGGGCACAGGATATTCATACAAACAAGCACTGACCCTGCTAACAATGAATAACTCAGCTGCATGGTCCTGCTGTGCTGGAGAAAGTTTCTGTGCAGTAGGAGCTGGTTGAACTGCCCTATCACAGGGAGCAGAAAGCAGGTTCTTGTGAGCAGGGAGCATAAGGTGGCCCTGTGAGGGGCTGTAAGGATGGGAAAGGCAGCTGAGCCACTGAGTCTGCGGTGCACATCTGTCTGCTTGAAGGGGAAGTCTAGGGAAGAAATCCAGTTTAAGATGTTCTCATCTCTACACATGTACTCACCTGTACATGTGTATTTGCGTGGGCTACAGCAGATTTCTGCACACAGTTGCACTTGACCCCAAAAGAGAGTGGCATAGCCAGAGGGATGGATAAACAGCTCAAAAAACCCCATGTGAGATAGGATAAGGGAGAATGACTTTAAGCTAAGGGAGGGTAAGTTTAGGTCATATATTAGGATGAATTTTTTTACTGTGAAGGTAGTGAGGCACTGAAACAGGCTGTGCAGGGGAGCTGTGGATGCCCCATCCGTGGAAGCGTTCAAGACCAGGCTGGATGTGGCTTTGAGCAGCCTGGTCTAGTGGAAAGTGTCCCTGCCCACAGCAGGGAGGTTGCAAGGAGGTATCTTTAAGGTCCTTTTCAACCCAAACCATTCTCTGATTCTATGAAGAGACGCACCTTGACAAAAAAATACGGTTTTTTGCAGAACCCCTTGCAAAGTGATTCCCAAACAGCACATCTGCCAGTGCCCTCTGCCCTGCCACAGGGGCATGCCACAGCCACAGCAGGGCAGGAGCAGGATCCACCCAGTCCTATTCCTGCCCCCACCTCTGCCTCCGTCAGCAGCTGCTCGGGAAAGGGCAGGAGGGCAAGGCAAGCTGGAGTGGTATTTTCCCAGAATAGTCTTTTACCCTCAAGCAATTTGCAGTTCATGGACTTCCTGAGCCAAAGACGGTATTTCTGTGGCAAGGAAAGAATTTCCAAGCCCTTGAAAGAAACAGGAGTTCATCGAGGGGTGGCACCTGCCGGGAAACCTTCCCGCGGGCCGGGCTGATGTGTGCCCGTTATCCCCCTCCAGTGCCGTTTCCCAGGGGAGATGGCTGGAATTTGCCGAGGCAGCGGGAGAAGGGAGGGAGGATGGATGCTCCTGCTCCGGCTCGGCCGCCAGTACCGCGGCGCTGCCGCCAGAGAGAGCCCGAAGCCCGCGGGCCGAGCAGCGCCGGGCGCTCCCGGGGCAGCGCCGAGCGCGTCCCGCATCCCAGCGGGAGCTCAGGCAGCTCCAGAGGGTCTGGGACAGCGGCCGAAAGGGCTGAGGGACACCCAGCACCTCCGGCAGCTGACGCCCAGCCCGCTCAGCCTCTGCAGCATGTCTTCATCCTGGTCCAAACTCCTCTGAAAAGCGAGGCAGGAAATGCAAGGGGGAAGGAGAGAGATTTTTTTTGCAAGAGCATGGAGTGACAGGGCAAGGGGGAATGACTTCAAACTGAAAGAGAGTAAGTTTAGATTAGATATTTGGGGAAAAAAATCGTTACTGTGAGGGTCGTGATGCACTAAAACAGGTTTCCCAGGAAAGTTGTTGTGGGTGCCCCATCCCCATAAAGATTCAAAGCCAGGTTGGATAAAGCTCTGAGCAGCCTAGTGTAGTGAAAGGTGTCCCTGTCCATGGCAGGATTTTGGAATGTGCCAGTCTTTAAGTTCCCTTCCAAGCCAGGCCATGTTATGATTCTAAGATTCTGTGCTATCAGTGAGCTCCCATGATTTGCTGGTGAATTCTTGGCACAAATACACACAACCATGAACATAATCACTTGTGACCTCCCTTACACTGTGCTTTATGGATTACCCCTTAAAGGTCTGTCAGTGCTGGGTCAGTTGACCAGATGGATGTTCTGAGGGAGTTGATCTGCTGCAAACTGTAGCAAGAGGACAGGCAGCAGCCTGGAATAGTTGTGAGTTACACTGGAGACACTGTCACATGTGTGCTCACCATTGCTCTCCTGAGCACCCTGGCTCCTTTCCTTAGAGCTCTTGTTTGCAGCGCACCAAAGAGCAGCCCTGGTTTTGCAGGCAAGGTGTGGTGAACAGCCTGCAGCTACCCAGCTAGTTTGAGGAGTGTCATTTTAACCATAAAAACCAAGAGTTTGTTATAACATCAGTCTCTCCCCTGAATCTCATCTGGATCTCTCTCACTCCCGCCTGATCTCTAAACTAGTGTGAGATGAAACGGGAACAGATATCATGAGAGCCTACAAGCTCTGCCTCCCTTGCCAGGCTTAAGAGCATCTCCTTTCACATCCTCCTCACCAGCTCCCCCCACTGTCACACAGGATGTTCCCCCGAGCTGCCTCCCTGTCACACAGAGCTGGTGCCTGTGACAGAGAACCTCTCCACTTGTGCTGCTGTTTCAGCAGGGAAAGGAGTGGCAGCTGCTGCACCACTCTGCTGTGGCATGTCTTGCCTGGATACACGAGAGTGAAACCCAGGTCATCTCTGAGGGGGAAGGTTTCAGCTCTGCACATGCAGTGATGACGAGCTCCAAGGAATCTGCATTACAAGGCCCCTAAACTGGAGCATGGCTCTGTCCCAAAATGAGAACTGGTGCAGTCCTCACTGCCCCAGGAGGCAGGAGCTCAACAGACTCAGCTGGTCCACTCAAACTCCCACAGCCCCAGCCAAAATGACTCCTGGGTCTATTTGAAAACTATCAGTGTCCCTGGCACTTGCTGGGATAAGCAACACACCTGAATTCCTTCAGAAACACCCTCAACAGGGAGCTATCTCTTCACATCAGTAGATTTTTACATATCTTCAAGCCAGTCCAGCAGACTGAAGGCTCATACCAGCTCATACCCAGGGACAATTTGGGTGTTCCTGGCACACCTGAAGGGCTCAGAGCCCTACTAATGGGTCACATTCATCCTCATACTCATATTATGTCTGGTTTAGTCACCTCTAGCTCACTGGATATGCATAATCTTTTACCTTGAAGTCTCTTTAAACACTTCACAATGTCATTACTTTCTTGGCAAACTTCAAGCCCTTACAAGAAAACAAATATGAGTCAGGGGATGTAAAGAAATGAAGTAACAATTTCAAAATAGACTAGAGAATATATATCTTTTTTGACATGGGTCTCATTAGAGATTGTCTGATCACATCTTCTCAACTGAATTTTTGACTTAGGGTATCCTTCCAGTCACCTTCTGGCTGGGCCAGATCCTGTTTCTGATTATTCCTGTCCTATGGAAACGAAACCATGTCAAATGAAAGTTGATAATGCACGGTTTATTTTCAGACAGATGGAATATTTCATGGACTATTCTTGGGATTTTGGCATGAGTTTTTAAAATAGGATTCTCAACCTAACCTAAATCAAATGGGAAAATACACCCATCATTGTGGCAGAAACTATGAAGGAGAAAAACTTTTTCTAAGTAACACTTTCCTTTGTGTAGTCCCTTCTCTTGCCCAGGGATCAGAGCTGCTTGTACTCCCTTCCCCTTGAGCCACTATTTCATTCGTTTAGAAGAGATCCCAGATGCACTCAGGATGTGCATCACGGATATCACAGATGGCAGCACCACAGCATCTCTGTTGGGAAGCAGGCCTGCCTTATTCCAGCTTGGCCAATGGCTGGAAAGAGATCCTGCCTTAAGCCAGGTGGGTGATCCCTTTTGATGTCTTCTTAGTAAGCAAAGTGAGAGGGGAGCTCTCCTTTTAATATCTGGGACTGAAAACTGGCCTGAGCTGCAGCACTGAGCAGTCAGCCCCTGGCAGGAGCTTGGCCAGGGGTCTGCTTTGTGCCCGAGTCCTGCCAGAGGCTGTTGTGATACCAACACAGGCTGGGGACTGTTTCCATTTTGTCACACATGTGTTGAGTCCCTTGGATTAACCTTTGTCTAATTACACACCTCAGGCTAAATACTTTGACTGTAATGTGAGGGGAATCTGGTTTACACAGGTCTTTTTTATGTCCCATTCATCACTTGTGCTGAGAGCCACCCCTGGCCCAGGTAGACTTCAGAAGTAAATGCAAAGACTGAATCTAATATTCACCTGATGGGATTGCCTTGTAACATATTTCCCAGCCTTAAAGTCTTTTCAAAAGTCCATAAAACATAGCATTTCCTTGTGTATTTTTTCCAATAACCATGCTAATTTGCCGTCCCAGTTGTGCAGATTGCGCTGGGGCAAGAGGTGTTCTGATTATTTCCTTTGTTTATGGTATTAGACTTAAACTATTGTTGATCTTATTGTTCTTATTTGTAATGTGTTCACCTCACTAGGACAGTAATTGTGTCGAGCAAGTTGGAGTCCAATCTGCAGAGCTGAATATTCAGAACTGCAAAAGAAAGGCTCCAATTTTTCAAGCAGCGGGCATATTACTCCTCTATTTGGATTATTAAATTCTAATTATAGCCTGTTGATCCAGTTACAATGTTGTTTGTAAATCTAAATACAGTTCTCTAAAGCCTGCATTTTATTTCTTAACCTGTTGATGCTTAGTAAAAAACACCGGTGTGCCTAATAGAGCAGGTGGAGCTTTGCTTGCTTGTGATCAAGCTCTTTTTTCCTCATCTGTGTTCCTTTGGATAGGTTTAGGAATGAGAGCTGAACACCAGGAAGAACCATGACCAAAGCATTTCACATAATGCCTTGGTACCTGTGGACTCAACAGAGCCAGGGTTAGGAAGAAATTTTCTTTAGATGAGGATTCCCAGGTTTTTTGGGAGGAGGGGAAAGGCAGCTGGGTTTGTTTCTTTGCTCTTCAGGTGGTTGCCCAAGCTCTTCTGGGAACGGCCCCTTAACAATTCCCTCTTACACAGACAATTCTTTTAGTCCCTTCTCTTCTTTTCATGTAATGTTTTCTGCCCTGCCAAGACTTTTCCTTTCCTCAGTCTTCACTAATATTAAATGCAAGGAAAGGAGAGAAGCCCAAGCCAAGTGGTGTGAGCATTTCAGATGGCTGAATATCCCTGCCACCTCTGAGCCGTGAGTGTACTTGCAGCATCCTCCCTCACTGTAGAAGTAGAGAAGTTTTCAGTAAGCAATTACCATGATGGATGATTGTCTGAGTCCATAAACCATACACCCATCAAAACTGTATTTTTTCTTCCAAGCCTGCTTTTAAGCTCCAGCACCCTTGTGGGCTCACAGTGCTCACAAGCCCCCAGCACAGGCTTTTAGCCAGGCTTCTCACACACCTGGTGAGGTGGCTTGACCAGTGGGCATGGAAATCACCAGGTGCACACTTAGGATTGCCACCAAATCTTGGAGAGCTCCTCCCTGAGACAGGCACAGCTCCAGACAGTGAAGCATCACCATGTCACAAGCGTGGGAAGGGCTAGGAAGGGGTTGTGGATGTTTTGACAGGTGGCGTTGGGAATTAGCCCAATTCCTCCTTTCATCCTTGTCACTCAGAATCAGCTGGGGAAGGAAGGGAGGGAGGTGCCCTTCCTGCTAGGAAATTAAGTGAAGTTCTCCGAGAGATTTTCTGCTGAGGTCTCTGCCCAGGAGTGCTTTGACAGAAATTTGGGATATAGATGTCCAAGCAATGGACAGCTCCAGCAGGCACCACTCTTCCCGTGGATCCTTTCCCATGGGTCTCACTGGGAAAGCCACTGGGATCCAGGTGGTGGGGGTGGAAGGCAGAGCCTCTTTCCTCCCCTTCAAACAGCGTCTGAGCTTGCAGTCTTGGCCTGAGCAAGCTTGGAGCACAGAGTACAAGGATTGAAAGACATCAGGACATTCCAACAGCTGTGATGGGGATGGAATGGGGGACGGGGGGAACTTAGCTGGAGAACTGAGTGCTCACACACACACACACATACACACACATTTCCATGTGAGATGTGCAAGGCAGGGTGGTGCTTGCTCCTGGGAGGAAAAATGCTGTTTCCTTGCAAAGCCCAGTGGATCAGCTAAGAGAACACAGTCCTCAAGCCATGGGAAAGGGCTGCCTGTGGCTCTGCTTGCATCTCTGTGTTCTCCTGGGTGGGGACAAGAGGGTTTCGTCTCCTCCAAGCTGTCACTGAACCTTGACAGTGCCCCCATGAAGGTGTGAAGGAAACTTTTCACTTCTCGGATGGCTGTGACCAATGGGAACAAAAGTATTGAGCCCGGGGTCTCTGCCAGAGAAGACAAGTTGGTGTGGAGGAGAGCAAGGGGGCAGCTTCTACTAGAAGGAAACAAATCTACTTCCCTGGTTGGGCAGAGTGCAGCATGGTACCCTCATTTCTGGGAGTGAGGGCTGGCTGGGGAAAAAAGGCTCTGCTTGACCTCCTGCTGTATCCCATGGCTTCATCCCTTCTGGAAGAGCCTCCGTTCCCCACCCTCAGTGTGCATTTAATGGGGAGAAAGAGGCTTTTCCTGCATTTCGACGTTCCCAGTAACCAGAGACCTGCAGAAGCCGACCTGAGAGGTGAGGGAAGGACCCTTGCTCTGCCCCGAGGAGAGGCACTTGTGCAGCTCTAGTAAAAGCTCTCTGCCATACCCGAGCAAGCAGGTTCCTAAGGATCCCTGAGAGCCAGAGGGAAAGGATGTAACCCCGGGGATGTCGTGCTGCCTCTCGTCCCCTGCGCTCCCCGCTGCTGCGGCTGTGGGGTGAAGGTGCTGTGCCGCCCCCAGACCGCAGCATCCGCCGCCGGGGAGCGCAGAACGCCTCGGGCGTGCCGGGCTCGTGGGGACGTCGAGGGAGACGGAGAGGGAGAGCAAGGAGTAGCAACCAGCCTGTCACCCCTGCCTGACGGGGGGACGGCGACGTGGGAACGGGAGAGGACGAAGGCGCCGACTCCGCAGCTCTCGCCCGGCATCCCCGCGGAGCCTGGGAGCCCTGGACGGGGCCGCTGCCCGATCCGAGCTCACTCCGAGCTGGAGCCGCCTGAGCCCCGGCCGGTCGCGGCGGGGGGCAGAGGCTCTTCACCCTTCGGGGGCTCCGCACCCGGGCGCCTGCCCGCTGTGCCGGCCGTGCTGAGGCTCCGAGCCGCACCTGCTCCTTTCAAGGTCTGGGCTCTCCTCTTTGGGTCCCCCAGTCTAAATTTTCCAGCTCCGAGGGCTGGAAAAGGGCACAAGGGTGGGTTTGCTGCCTCGTGGCTTCGCTGCTGGTTGTACCGGGGAGTGTCCGAGGAGAGGCGCGGAGCAGCGGGCGGCTCTGGAGACACCGGCACCGGCTCCAGGGGATGCTCCCGCCCCGCGCCGGGGCACCCCCGGCCCGGCCCCGATGTGTGCCCGGCAGGCCCCGCAGATGCGAAGGATGGATGTCCTCCCGAGCCTAGGGAGAAAATAAAGACAATAAATCGAAGCCAAACACCCCGCTGGACCGCGCTCACCCCGCCGCCAGCCGCTGGCGGGGCAGCAGCGACTCCACCGCCGGCGGAGAGGGGAAGGGGGAGCGATGGAGCCGGGGCAGGTCCTGCGTGGGGAGCTGCTGTGGCTGTCAGCTCGCAGGTTCTCTCCTTGTAACCACTGCCCTGCCCGTGGAAGAAGTCACGAAGCTGCTTTTGGAGAGAGGCTGTGGTTAAGCGCCTGTGGGGAGCGGAACTCTCTCTTTATTCTGGGTTTCCAAACCACCTGTAAAATAACAAAAAAGGTGGGCGAAGCACTTGTCTAAAAGCCTGGAAACAAAAGGCCGTTCCCAGGCGTCAGCCTGTGCTGGAACCGGCCGGCCCAGGTGCCGGGGAAGCGTCCGGGTTGTGTCTGGGCTCCTGCTCGGCCCCGAGGACGGCGCCATCGAACTCTCGAATTGGCACAAATAAATTATCTGCAGCATCTGATGGCGCGATTCGGTTTGTTCTATTTAAGTTTTCCGTCCTTTACACGGAAGATATTCGGTTATTCCGTTCGGTTATCCCCCGCCACGCTCCCCGTGCTGCAGTGGTACCCAAAGACTGTCGACGACAGAGAAGAAAACAAATTAACTGACAAAATGTGTGAGAAAAAAAATTACAGTATATTTTGCTCTTTAGAAACCAGCCCTGACACAGGCTGTGCAAAAAAAAAAAAAAAAAAAAAAAAAAAAAAAATAGAGTAAACACAAATCTTTCAAAATCGTCTCTCGTTTAAGGTAAAATTCGACCAATCGCTACAAGGAAAGATTTTAAAGCAACAGGCAAAGTGTCAAAAGTTTGTTAAAATAAATAAAAATCCGTTTAATTGTTCAGCTGTTCTAAGCAGTTTAATATGAAAGTGGTTTTTTAAATGAGAAACAATACTTCCAAATAACAGATCACCACCACCTACACTGATTTTAGTTGTTCTTCCACTTGCGAGGCACATTACCGAGTGAATAAAATGTGCCGTGGAGGGTCGCAAATCTCCTTAAAATTGTATTTGATGAAGATTAATTAATTCATTTCAGTTGTTAAACAGCACGTTAAAGCATCCTTCCTCGTTTTCTATATTTGCCTCCATTCCCGCACTATTTCTTTCTTTCTTTCTTTCTCTTTCTTTCTTTCTTTCTTTCTTTCTTTCTTTCTTTCTTTCTTTCTTTCTTTCTTTCTCTCTCTCTTTCTCTTTCTCTCTTTTCCTTTCTTTCTTCTCCTGTCATGAAAAACATGCTTAATACTCTTACTCTACAACGAGATAAAGGAAAAACTACGAACTCAACCTGACATTTATCTCTTCTTTCCTAGTTTCACCTCAGCTGAACAAAACGCAAGCCCACGGTTTTCCCAAGGTGCTGTGAGATACGTTCCTCACTGTGCTCGGTTGCTCCCGGCCGCTGCGGACCAGCAAAGGAACCGGGGCTGCGGGCGAGCCCGGCCGGGGAGAGGCAGGGAACCCATCCCCGCGTGTGCAGGGAACTCGCAGCCCTAATCCCGCTCCATCTTGGGTGGTGGCACGCACGAAAAAAAAGGGGGAAAAAAGGGTTTTGTTTCCCCATTGTGCCTATGTCCTGAATAGAAACCTCGGCCGCTTCCGCCCGCCCGGGAGCGGCTGGGCCGCGGGAGGCCGGCGGGGGGGCTCGCCCTGGTACCCCCCAGCTACCCCCAGGGAGCGGGGCTGGAAAATCCCGGCGGCGGCTGCCTCCGCCCGCGCTGGGGCAGGATCCGCCGGTCCCTTCCCGAGGGACGGGACACGCGTGGGTCGGTGGCGGGTGGCCCCGGGAGCGGCGGGACGGGCGCGGGGATGCGCCGGGAAGCGCGGACGGGGCGCGCGCGGGGGCGGGACGCGCGTGGGGAGCGCGGGATGGGAGG
>VZTH01019558.1:48825-65811 GCA_013397815.1 Aleadryas rufinucha
AGCCTGCCGGGCCGGCGGAGCTGCTGCCGGCACCGAGTGGGACGGGGGAGCCCCCACCGCTCCCACCCCGCTCCGGGACTGGGGGTTTTCCCTGTCCCGAGAGCAGCCGGGCTGCAGCGGCGTCAGGCCGGGCGGCGGCATCGCCGACACTGCAGTACGGGGTTTTGTTTGTCCAGTCCCCTTCTTTTTTCCCTCCCCCCCCCTACAAAGCAATTTTCGCTTTTTCTTTTTCCTTTCCTTTTCATTTTTCTTTTTCTTTTTCTTTCTTTTCCTCTTTCTTTTCCTCTTTCTTTTTCTTTTTATTTTTCATTCCCCTTTTCTTTTTCATTTCCCTTTTCTTTCCCTTTTCCTTTTTGTCTTTCTCTTTCTTTTTCTTTCTCTTTTTCTTTCCCTTCTTCTTTTCTCTTTTTTTAGTATTTCTCTTTCTTTTTCTTTTCCATTTCCTTTTTCTTTCTTCCGTAGTGCCACTTCACCTCAGTTTAAAACAAAGCTATAAACACCAAGCATCAAACGTCACTTTCCCAGTGAACAACTTCCTTAACGCATCCCCCGTACCTTCGGCTGGCGCCCGATGCAGCGGGATTCGGGGAAAGGAAGAGCTTGTTCCTGCCGCACAGAGCAGGGAGCACCGCAATGAGGGGGCAGGTAAACTGGCGGGGCTTATGTGGCAGGTACTTGAAAGTATTACCTTAACAAGAGAAGTTATTTGAAAACACTAACTCTGACCATCATCCCAAGGCTGATAGTAATTTTAATTTACACCCGTAGTCTATTTAACACGCAAATCTGACGTAGTTTTTCGAGCTAGCTGGCCCCTTGCCATCCAAGTCATACTGTGAGAGTTATGGTTCCCCAGGACTGGGGAACCCAACGGAGCCC
Organism: Aleadryas rufinucha; assembly: GCA_013397815.1. NCBI lineage: Eukaryota > Metazoa > Chordata > Aves > Passeriformes > Aleadryas > Aleadryas rufinucha. Next base: position 49,705 of record VZTH01019558.1, read on the forward strand.
TCTCAGTTCTGCTCTTCCCACCGTCGAGGTGGTGATGGTTTTGTGTAGTTAATTCTAAAATGCTTGGCAGCTTGCCCATCAAACCATAAGCAACAGAAAAATGCAAACAAACTCTGTGTTTAATAGTCAGTGGACAGTGCAACTAATCCACTGTAAACTGCTAATGGGGATCGATGTCAACAGGTACGCAGCGAGAGCCTGATACTCTGCACTCAGTGGAAGACACTTCCCTTCTGAATGAGGATTATGTGCAAAATGCAACTTGGCAGAAGGATCCAAATTAAATTCATGCTTCAGTTAATACAGATTAATTTTCCTGATTGCCCTAGCACACCCGACAACCAAATCCCTGTGTATATTTGCTCCTTTTCTTTTAAAGAGTTGCAAGATGCATACGCTGAAGATTGTGATTCTCTCAGGCACTAATTAGAGTAATAAAATACCTGAGATAGATTGTTATATCCCTGTTATTACTACAAACATGAGTTTAGGGTACTGGATCCACTATATGACCGTTTTTCCAGAGTTTTTTCACTAATATGCTGCAAGCAATATTCCAGTTAATCACCTTAATGGAAATTAGAGAGGAAAATGGTCTATTACGCTGTTTAATCAATCCTCACTCAGTAGCATTTTCTTACAGTTTCCAGTCCAGCCTTAAATTTAAAAATAGCCCATAGGAATTATTCTGCAGTCTCCAGAGGTTGTTATACCAGCAGATAGCTCAGAAAAGCGTGAAAATACACTAAAAAGAGGTTGCTAAGAAATGTTTCCTGATGGTCAGCTGTATTTTCTTCCTTTATGTTTCGTTTAATCCCATTGCTATAAGTCACACATCCCTCTGACAACCTAAATATGTGTTCTCTCTTCTTCATCTGTACTCCTGTCACCATGACCCTACCATGTTTTTAATGTGGGGTTTTGGGTGTTTGTTGGAGTTTTTTTATCCCTACAGAAGGTTAATAAAAGAGTGTGGGTTTAGCTCAGGCTTCATTCCAGGCAGCACCTTGACTACTCATTCATGTCCAAATTCTTGCTCTTTTTCCTTTCCCCTATTTGACACCTTGATGGCAAACAGCATAATCATTCTTGCAGATTTATTTTTCCTCTGAAATGATAGGAGAAGTTGGAAATTTGTTTACTTTTGCCCCAAGCTGCTTTCTCTGCTGTTTCCTCTATGAAACATTTACATAGAGCTGGTACCCCACAGAGAATAAATGTATGGTATGGCAGCATGTGGGAGATTTCTGTGTCAGGGTAGTATGTTTTATGTCACAGTCTCAATGTAATTTTACCCTCTTACTAAGGGTATGGTCTCCCTTGCCTGCTCCCTGGCAGAATTACTCCTTACACTGGGATCTCCTGCCCCCTTCTCCATCTTCACTGTAACCCCCTGTTCTTGTCCCTCCAGCACACCCCCCGTCTGTGCAGCTGATGCAGCAGAGACACCGAGGACTCCAACTGGGGGGTACACAGCCGTTTTCCAGGTATTGTTTTATTCCATCTGCCTCCTCATGTAGTTACTTAGCTGGCACCACTGGGAGAAGCAGCCACAGCAGGATGGTGTGCAGGGATGAGGTGCAGAAACTGCTTAACCAGGCTCTGCCACCAAAATGATGTCACGGTGCCGCAGTGCAACTTTCTGTCGTCATGTGAAACCGCTTATGGCGTAAATCGATGTGAGTCAGCCTGTCCTGCTGCTTTTGGTGGTGGTCAGAGGTTTAGACAAAAACCATGTCTCCTCCTGGCCTGCTTGCCCCCACAAGCTGCCCTCTGGTCAGATGACGTGCAATTCCCTCCCCTAGGCTAGACTGAATGCAGTCCAGTAATTGCCTGAGGAACAATAAATCATACATGAGACAAAGCATTCATTTACACCACTTTATTTCCGTAACAATGAGAGAAACTGAAATGGACCATTGTTAAAGATCACTATTTCCTGCTCTGTAATAAAAGTCTCATCTTCCCTGATGCTTGTTTATTTTATAAATGTCTCTGCTTTGGCTTTCATATTTAGCTGCCAGTAGGACACCATTATTCCCTGACAGCATTCTGTTCCTTCTCCATTGTCATTACTGCTGGAGTGATGTTATATTGCTGTGCCTGGCCGAGATGGTAGGGCTTTCTTACCTTGCATTTCCCATTGCTTTTCCCATCCAGGCTTCCCATGAGGCACAGAGCAGAGGTGGCAACCCTTTTCAATGGAGTATCAGCAGTTCTGGTTTTTACTTTAAAAAACCCCAACAACAAAGCCCCCATGACTACTGCTGTTTATTGTTATATTTTTAAGGCAAATTGAGAAGGACTGAGTTGAAGTGCATGGGCTGACCTGCACTGCAGTCCTGAGACCCTAAAGACCCAGTGGGTCTCCACTGTCCCTTTTGTGGAGACCACACCAACGTGGCAGAGCCCCACAACCTGCAGTGGACTGGGAGGAAGTGAAAAAATGCAAAGACCATGGGACACAAGTGTTGTTTCCACATTTTTTTCTCAAGTGGATGGTTGTGTGTGTCAAGGTCAGGGGTAAGATCCCAACCCCGGTGCCAGTGCACCTTCCAAGAGGATGTGTAGGGCTGACCTGTCCAGATCCACACATTTGAGTAGAGCAGAGTTTCTGTGTAGAGTGGTGAGATGAGCAATGCAGAGTTGAAGCAAAGCTTCTTGGAGTCAATGGGAGCATTTCCACTGATTTCAAGGACTTTGTATTATGCTCCTTAAGACCAACAAATGAAAGATACTGTACTAGAGACAACCTGGTTTTTAGGGCCACACTGCCCTGCTGCTTATCTGTTTTGTTGTTCTCAGAGCATCACCAGCAAAACAGCAAAACCAACAGCAAAGTCCTATTATGTACCACATTGCTTGTCCTTTCAAGAGCTGTAATCTAACAATCCCTCTAACTCTCCTCGTCCTTCAGACATGCACACTGCATTCCCTTTAATATGGCTATGTCTCACTTCTCCTTCTTCTTCTTTTCTTTTTTAAGCAAAATTCCCAAGTGGAGGTATCAAGGTTTTCCTACAGCTCTATTTCACTTAAAAAATAATTGGATCGTTATTTTCTATAAGGACCAAACTTCAACAGTAAGTAATTTCTAGACATGTCAAGTGGCTCAGCATAAAAGTTAATCTTGATCTATTGGTTTGTTTGGTGTGTTTACATCCAACCAGTTAGCTCTCCTTAAACAAAAGTGATTTAAAGCCCTTTCTGGAGAGCATGAAAATGATTCCCCCAGCACTTAGATCCTCAGGGCCATAATCCAACAAAAGCAGGCTTATCTTTAAGCATATGAGTAGCCCTGTCAAAGTCAATGGGGCTCCAGATGTGTTTAAAGATAAACACATACTCAAGTGCTTTGCTGTATTGGAACTTGTTGACTGTTTTATTTCCATTTCATTTCAGTAGTAGATCTTAAATTTTGTGTATATACAAAATAGTAGACTTTACATTTTGTATATTTTTTATATGGAGAGGCAGAGGATTCTTGTTGGATGTTACATTAGAATATTATTTTCAAAGAGGTTGAATAGGGAAATCCTAACATAATGGAAATAATTTTTAATTATTCAGATGACTTATTTCAACTGTTACGAGTCTATATTATTTGACTTGTTTCACTTGGGGTTGCAGCACAGAAGCACTGCAAACATGGAATTGAGCCACAAAGCTCTGCAAGGCTCCACTCCAGTGCTACAAGTTCAATGTCCTACTTTAGGGAACTTGCTTCACCAGCTCAGGCTTCATCTCACCTCTGCAAAAATGAAAACCATTAACATTTCCTTTATCTCACTCCAGCTGCCTAGCAAATGCTTGGACAGGGATTTGATAATAGAAAACACTGAAAGCTGCTTCTATTGAAAAAATAAAACTGGAAAAAAGTATTGATTGCAAATCTGCTTGGGGAAAAAAAAATGTTTCTTTGAGTTTTCCATGTGCTCTAGTGATCAAAATGATCAAACAGCAATTTTATTCAGCCTTTTCTTAACATTTCAGAGAAGAGCTCTGCTGTTCTGGATGACTGAGCTCCAGATGAAGGTGCAGCAGCAAAATCATCCCAGTGAATTTATCTGAGGAAGCTGAGCTTTATTGCCCAGTGCATCGTAAAGGATGATCATCTCTATGGCCTTCTCTGTGAAATGCATTTGGGTTGGAGGATTTTGTTTGGACACTCCATCTGCTAAAGGACTCCTTTGGCAGGGTCTGTGCTGCCTGCTATGCCTGGCCCACCTGCCCTGCTGCAGGCAGGGTTTCAAACCCAGCTGAAGAGCCCCCACCAAAGCAGAAATGTCAGCACCCAGCCATGCAGAGCAGCCGGGATGTGCCTGGGAGGCAGCAGGGTGGAAGGCAGTCAGGGAGGTGCATCACATGCCGTGTTTCCAGATTCTCCTGAGATTCCTCCTGGAGGAAGAGACAGCCTTTGGGCTCATCTATATTTCAACTACTTCAGTGACTGCAGCTTGTGCAGAGCCGTGGCTGGTGGTCAGATACAGCAGCACTGCTCTGGTTTTTCCTTGCAGCTCCCACGAATCCTGAGCACAGGATGGGCATGGTGCTGTGTCTGCTCTGCTCCTGCCAGGGCCAGAGCTGCATGGAAACATCCTGCTGCACAAGCTGTGGGTGTGGAAAGGGCTGCAAGGCAAGCACACGTCCCTTTTTATTCCTGTCAGATTGCAGGCAACTGGATAGATCCTATTTAAAAGGAAGGGGATGGGAGGGAGGTACTCAAAGAGTAGGAACATAATGAAATGAAAAGAAATCCAGATGTGGTGTTCATTTGTCTGAAAGGACCGTTGCCTGGGCCTTCCCACGCGGTGCAACAATTGCCACTCCATCTGCTAAGGAAGCAGCTATTCACACGGAGCAGCCTTCCCAAGACACAGCACAGGGCTGCCCGTGACACCCAGGTTTGCAGCATAACTCCACAGCCACCTGCCTGTGTGGCACTATCAACAAACTTGGGCAAGGAGATGATGTCCTTTTCTCCAGTTCAAAAGACTTTACAGGGATGAATGTGACAACATGGCCCCATGTGCCACCCAGCATGTCCCCAACACGTCTCACGGCTTGAGATGACGGAAGTATGGACTGGTTGAGATAACAGAGAGAAAATTGATTCTGTGTAAATGTCCACTGACCAGTGCTGCTTAATTCAAGGCTAGGCACTGGCCCGTGTGTGGCAGGAGAAGGACTGAGTGGTTACTCTAGACTGAGGTTCTACAACACCTTTTTATTTTTTCCCAGCTGACATTTAGCTCCTCTCAGTAGCTCAGCTTTCCATTTCCCTTTTGCCATGTCTATTCTGTCAGGAAACTTGCTGGCTGCTTTATTGCCTTGAATGTCCAGCTCTTCTGCTATTCTTTTCACATCTGTACAGTCATTTGTCCTTTTCCTTCTGAATCAGAGTACCACTCCAAACAACCCTGTGAAGTACAGCCTATTATCCCTTTTCTACACAAAGCAGTTTTGATTTTTCATAGGTAATGCACCATATAAAAATAAAAAACCTTGTACTGTCTTAATAGCCTAATTCTTAAACAGTTATGGCCTCATTCTCCTTCAAAGTACATAATTCCCATTGACAGCAGTGGGAACACTGCCAACACAATGGTGAATTAGTTCCCATGAAAAAAAGACTCAGACACCAAAAGGTCCAATTCTGCTCTTCATTAGGAGGAAATGAAGGTAGAGCAGACAAAAAAGATAAAAATAAGACACAAAATTGCATGAAACAGCTTCTTACTACCCAGGCAGTGTGTTGCTAACTGAGGAGTCATTGGAATTGACCCTAATAGGGCAGGAGTGTGAATCAAGAGCAATTTTAATAACATCAGTAGCTCCTCATCCCTGTGGAAAAGCTTGGAACCAGTCCTCAGAGCTGTGCCTTCTCCTGAACTGGGAGAGGTTGCTATGGCTGGATCTTTACCTGCCTCCTCTTAGCTGGCACGTGGGGATCTGAGTAAGAGTTTCGAGAACATTTTGAAATCTTGCCAAATGTTTGTCCTTCACAGCCAGACACCACGTGGATGTTGTCTGTGCCGTATTAAAGGGCAGGGAGTGGGTGGCATCCTTTCTGCACCTGAGAACTCAACAATGGGGGCTCGGCAGTTATTCATCTTCCCTGCTGTTTAATGCCTCTGTTTCCTGAACATTTTTTTTCTTTTCTTGGTGGATGGTCTTGGAGTTGGAGCACTGCCCTGAGGATCTCACTCCATCTCTCTGGCACAACTGGGAATGCATAGCATTCTCTGGGCTTCTTTTTTTCCCTCTACACAATAAAATACAATAAAATAAAAACAGTAATTTCTTCCATCTATAAAAATAAAAGAAACCGTATTTCTTCTCTTATCTAATTAGTTTGTTTCAGGTTGTTAACAATTTAAAGAATACTCGGTCTTTTTCCATCCATTAAGAGCACAAACAGATATGGGGATTCCTGATGTTTTTAATGTAACATCATTTTTCTTTTGCTATTCAACAGTAGAAACATCCTAGCAACAAAAATAGACAATCAATATCGTAGTAATACCCAAGTCTTTAGAAACATGCTATTACTTGAGATTTGTATCTCTGTTATTTAAATGAATAAGCAAAACTATGACAACACCTAAACTCCTTTATATTCATAAATAGGAAACTGAGAGGTATGGTAAAAATCGCCATACTTCTGACAAAAATGTTTCTTCCTGACAATGAAACTGCTCTGTGCCCACTACTGCTCCTTTCACACAAAAGTGAGTCTTGGAATTCGGGCAGCATGATCTGGAGTCCAGGATATCCTAAAATCATAGAATTGTGCAAGACCTTTAAGACCTTCAACCATCAACCCAGCACCACCACAATGTCCATCACTAAACCATGTCCTCAAGTGCCACATCCCCAGTTTTTTGAACACTTCCAGAGATGGTGGAATCATCTTATCTTACCTAGATTATTTCCTTCTAATAACTGGAAAACATAATAAATCATCCTTCTTGTGCACCCAGAGGGGCAACGCACCTTTTGCCACAGAGATGCCCAAGGAGTTTGGTTTCCAAATTTTGCATATCCCTTTGTCAAAGGAATCTGTGGGACTGCACCAGTGCAAAAGACTTCTTCTTCTTCTTGCTCTTCTCCTCCTTGTGCTTGCCTGTGCTCTGCAGAAACATAAAGCACACCTGACTTCGACAAGCTTGGCTTTACAGAACCTCACTTCTGAGCTGTCCTCCACACTAAGGATTAATGTTAATTGCTATCCCAAATGTACTGCTTTAGTTTCTCCCTACCCGATGCCACCAGTCTTTCTGATATCTTACAGAGTATCCTGCTCCTGTTTCTTCAAGGAAGAACAAACTGAATCCCAAACTGATGCACTTCTGCATTGCTCCCCAGAGTGAGCAGTGCCCAGCCCTGGGAGTAAGATTCAATCAGGCTGATCACTGTTTTCAACCTCGTGTAATGAGTTAATCCTAACAATGTCCAATTCACTTTAAAATCAGGCCAGGGTATTTGCCTCAGTAACCTCCTGCAACAGCAGCTCCCATATGTGATGAGATGCGTCTGGGCATTTATTTTTCATTCTAAATTTGCTGGGTTTAAATTTAACCTGATGCTTATTCTCATGTGACAAAACAAAAAGAGTTCTCTTATTCTCCAAATGTTCAGTGCTTGAGAATTTTGACTCCACAATCAGCTCCATTTTCATCTTCTTCTCATCAAAATAATTCCAGTCTTCACCATCTCTTGTGTATTAATCCTAGCAGCTCTGTAACTATTCTTAATTTGAATTTCTTGAACATTTTTCTCACTCTACTATGTACCTCAAGAGAGAAGAAGATAAAAAGAATGAACACAGATTTAATGTGTAATTATGGCATAATCCTGCTATATGGCATAAACCAGCTATCCTGATGGTTTTTTGGCATTCTGCTCTATCTTTATATTATAAAACCAAATAGTCTCTTTTTTTGGTTGGTTTTTTTTAAGCTGCTGCTATAAATTGAGGTAAATCAGACATTGATGACTTCTGGTACAGGTTCTTTTCCCTCAGAGATTGCAAGAAATTCAGGGCTTTTCAGATTATTCAAGTTATACAGCTAATCACTGATGATTTACATTACTTTTCATTTAGCCATGTTCAGAGCTGTCTGCCATCGTGCTGCTCACCCTCCCAGTGCGTTTAAATCCATCAGGTAAGGAATTCACCACAAAAGGAAGTCATCCCCAGCCACACAATTATGGAGACCCACAAGCTCCAGTGGGTTTTAACAAACCAAAGTGCACTGATTTTTTGCCTACCTTTTCCATCATTTTCCATGACAAAATTTTAGGAAGTATACTGAATCATTATTTTCAGGGGTCCCTCTGGAATACTGCTATATTTTGGGTAACAAAATCCTGCCAGCATTCAAGCTACATGTTCAGTCCAACAATTTCCTGTAAATGTGACCGTGTTTCCCTTTACGTTATGAGTGAATCTTCATAGATTCAATAATAGTTCAATAATTTCCTGCTTAGGCTCTTATTTGTTGGATGTAACCAAAAGATCCGGGTAGACAAACCTTTCCAGAAGAGATTTGATTTTGTTTGTGGTTTGTATTCATGGTTGCTGTTGACATTTCCCATTCTCATATGGGGAATAAAGTAATCACATGATAATAAAGTTTTAAAAAAGCAATTAAAAAAATCAAACCATTTCAGGAAGATTTTCACCAAGTTTACTGGATGCCTGCTACATGAGCCTTGGGATAATGTCAGAGTTTACCTCACCTCAGAGTGAAGGGACAGCTCCTAGTCTCTCACATCATTCCAGTTTCTAGCTGGTACCTAAGGAACAAAAGACTCAGGTCAGCATGATTGTCCTCTGCAGCCTTCCCTGCATTCTTGGGACCACGATTATGAGTTTTCGAGACACTGTTTGTGTTCAATCTGATCTGACTTAAGCTTTCAAAATCAAAAAACTGAATTGTTTTAACCCAAAATTTGACCTTTTTTTTTAAATTTGGTGCTAAGGTCTTCAGTGTTAAACTCCAAGTATTGGAAAGAGTACAGTTCACATCTACTACCCTGGACACGTCACCTCTGCAAACATCTCCTCTTGTTTAAATCTTCAAGCTTGCTTTTATTGGCTCTGTGAAAAAATATGACTGTGAGAGTTTTAGCACCAATAGTAAAGGCTCATGGTCTAACAGCTTTTGAGGTGGTAAATACTCATGAGCACTCGAGCCAAGCTGGTAAAGCTCAGTCCCCTCTCAGGAGAGGGTGAAATGAAGGCAGAGGGAGTTTGAGTGCTCAGGTACTGGTGATTACAGAGGGAGTCACTGACATGGGTGAGGCTGAAACCAAAGGCTCTCAATCTGCTGTCAGAGAACAAACAGCATTTCCTCTTAAATCACAGTTTTCCCTGGTGGGAAGAATCCTGTCTCAGCCCTGCTCAGATGGCTTGCATATGCCATGGGCATGATACAGGCAATAAAGCTTTGTATTAAGCTACTGTCCAGATTGATAACTGTAAGGAGCATCTCATAATGACCACAACATGATTAGTCACGATACATGTGTGATACCCATGCTCATTATTACTGGCCTCCAGAACAGCACTGCTGAGTCCTGCCAATATGCTCAGTTTAGTATCTGGAAGAGACAATACTGCAATTACTGCCAAAGTATGCAGGAAAATTTAGAAGCAGCTAGTTCAGGGTTCTGCACCAGGCTGGCAATCGGGGGCACAGCAAAGCATGGGAAGGTAGCAGCTATAAGGACTAACATAGATTATCTGGATCTGATGCTTTATTTTAAATAGATCTCTGGATGTGCCCATTTATTTTAAACAGTTTGCCTTTCAGGATGGAAGGAATACATGGAGCACTGACATGAAGAACACAACACCTGCACGAGAGCTGATGAAGCCTATTTGGAAAGAGATACATCCCAATTTCATACCAACATTTGATGCTGTTGCCCATTTATAAGGCAGAGAGAAATTGTCTTTGTCTTGCTGTTGTACCCATTATATTTCTTGTGAGCCTGTGACATCAAATTTCACATCAAATACACCATGCATGTCTTTTATGTCGTGACCCAGGGATCCACATGCCATTGAACAACACAAATGTACCTGAGCATCAGTCCTTGGAAAGTCTGGGAGAGTGGAATTGGAGCTGATTCTGGCCATGTAGACTACCAAAAACATGAGAGCCTTGCCTTCCACTTCACACAGAGAGCTGTGCTGAGTTAAAGATTTCAATCCTTTCCTTCAAAGACAGTGTAAAGTTTCCAGACAGAGATACACTCCTGTTCTTCAAGGATACTGCTCCCCTGTGTGGGAAGAGTCCATTTTCCAGGCTCACTTGCAGGAGATGAAGCCAATTCACACCAAAACAAATCACCATCTGCAACACAAGGCTTAGCACATGCCTCCTAAATGTCCCCCAAATACACAGCAGCATGTACAGTTCGAAATTTCCAGAGCTCATCTTCAGTTGTAAGGAAATTTCCTCACCAGCAGTGAGTAATTGCAAGAGCAACAGAGCTGTCAGTTATGCTGTGCACATTGTTTTGAGAAGGTGCTCAATGCTCCTGTTGGTCAATACACCACTGAGACTTGTGGGAAAGAAGAACCTCCTGGTGGACCTTCTTCTTGAGGAAGATCTTCCATTCTGCACTCACAGAGTGTCACTCACACTGGACAGGAATGCCCTGTCCAAGAGAAATGTAGCATTGGTGCACATAACAATGAGGTTTTTCTGTCTCTTTGTAGCAATTCCTTGACATTACCACATGTACCATTATGAGTAACCACCATACTCTCTGTTAATTGGAAATAACCAGCAAGTTGTTCAGTCCCAAACTACCAGTTCACATCCTCTGTGCTAAGTAAGTATCCAAAAGAGGCCTAGCAGCTGCTTGCCAAATGCATCTGCAAATTCAAAAGCAAATAATCTGAATCAAAATAATCAGGAAAATTAATGGAAGAAAAATCTACTTACGGCTATTAAATTCCTGAGGTAAATCTTTGAGTCAGAAGATCTCTGAACCATGCTTTTTACCTTGAAACTTTTACTTTCCTCAACAAAGAAGTGCATAAGAATTAGTAGCTATAATGTACATCTCTCATGTACGTGAAATAGAGATAAAAACATAAATAGTGGCAGCCAATGAGAAACAGATTTTTCAGTCTTCTACATGCTAATGAAGACTAATAAAATTGTATTTGAAAAGCAGCAAGGTCTACACAGCAAAGCACAGCCAGGGAGTACCTGTGTAGTGTGCTAAGACATTTTAAGCATTATTTGAAGGGAAAAGAAGTAACCCCTAATCTGCTTATCCAGTGACACATGAGTGTGGATGTGAGAGTGCTGAAGCTACAGACATCCCTGGAGTTATGACAGTAAGAAAGGGACATATTATGTCCTGAAAGAACATAGCATTCAAGAATGATTTAAGTATATTATGGGAAAAATATGAATGAGAATAGGTGAAAGGAAATTTAGTGACTGCTGGACTAAAGAAAATGTTGCTTTGGTAAATGGTAAAATTCTGATTTTCCCAGTGCTCTTCTGGATGTTGCTATTTGTTGCAGATGAGCGGGCCTCAATTAAAGTAACTGAGCTGTGTTTGGACAGGCTTGTCTGCTCACTACAAGTTTGCTGCAGGATTAGACTCATTATTTGAATTTCCAGATCTTCAACAGCGCTATGTTCATAATGTGTGAAAGAAAATTTAACTGATTCAATTGGGAAAATCCTCTTTATACCACTGAATTCTATGGACAAAAAGATCCTTGAAATGTATTTATCAAGATATGGCACAAGTAGAACAAAATTCCTGGGGTCTTTACTCAGCTTTGGATCAGGTGCTTGTCAAAAGAAAAAAGCCAGATTATCACACAAACATAATATTTAATCTCCAGATATTCTGCTGCAAACAGTGTAATTGAGTTCAATAGCTCCATGTTTATTATTATGGCCCATGCCTAGAGATTAGCATAAAGAAAACTGTGGGGGGAAATGTCACACATACTCCCACACACCAATGCAAATATAATTATAATTGCTCTCTGTATTTCACAGTAGACCTTTTATGGGAATCACTATGCCTATTCTGTCTAAAATAAAATCTATTACGTAAAAATGTTTGAAGCAGAACTTTGTTCTATTTAGCAATAAACAGACATGTCCAGCTGGGACTGTTGATGGTGCCTTGCCTATGCACACACACACGTGTATGTTTATCTATATCACACAACAAAGCTGGCCTGCTAAGCACAGCCTGTACTTCAGCTACGTGAAAAATGTCACTAATCAGCATCCACTTGTTGCACCTCCCTTTGAAAGACCAAATCTCTCTTAAATGTTCTGTTTCCTGAGCATCCCTTCACCCAACAGGCCTTTGAACAACACTGGAAATCCGTGGAGGAAATGAACTCGTTCCATCCTCCCTCTGTAGCTGCATGAAGCCTTGCACAATGGGGCTGTGGTTTATTTGGGGCCCCTGGGTATGACAGCCATACAAGTAGGAGCTAACAACAACAGATCACCACTGGTCACTGAGATGCTTTGGCTGTAAGACAAAATGAAAGCTGGTCCATACTGAGGACCTTCCATGTTTGGTTGTATAAAAATAGTTGAAAAGAGAGGGTTTGATGAGAGTTTAGGGACACCTCATCAATCTCAATCTGTCTTTTCAGACAATGGCAATACAAATAAATGATGCTGTGGTTTGTGGGAAAATTACAAAGATTTGAGATTTCCACTAAAGACAACTCATTGAATGTACCTATGAACTGCCATCTTATTTTCCTTTTTTCTTTTTCTTTTTTCCTTANTCACCTCCCATGAATTTCCTGTTTATGGTGATTAGGCCCCAGCACTGGAGCCTTCCCTCTGTTACACCACTTTGGACAAAGACTGGATCCCATGGGATGAGGGTGAGTGGTTATTCCTCCAGCAGAGGCAGGATGAGGCCCATGGAGCTGAGCAGCCCCGGCAAGGGCGCCGTGTTCTGCCTCTGCCCTCTGGTATCACCCGCAACAAAACACACGGCTGGCCCTGCCCGCTTCAGGTGGGTGGAATTCCCAGGCAGCGGCCCAGGCAGGCAGAGGACGAGGCAGGGAACAGCCAGCCTGGTGGATACACCGCCATTTGTGTGAAAAATTCTCAGGGAAAATTCTTTCTCTCCCTCTCAGGCCCCTAAACTCTTTGTGAATGGGGCCAGTGCAACATGTGGCCTTTCACCTCACCCAAGAACCACTGCCAGACAGCCACACTCAGAGAATTGTTTGTTAATAGTCCAATTAGATAATTGCCATCTTTCACTCCTTTTGCTCTACATTTCCCATAAAGGAATGAATAAGGAGAGCAGCATGAAGAGGGCTTCTGCCCTGCAAGGTGACAAGAAGGACTGGAGCATGCTCTTTGCACAAGGCCATTTGCTTGAATTGAATCATTGTAGCCTAATCAATGGTCTTATTGGATTACTGGCTGTTGCGGTTCTCAAAGATATTGTAGCAGAGACAATGAAATAGCTAGAGTAAAACTTTTTTCTCCTTTAGTGGATCACGCAGTTGAGATTTTTCACGGGCTATCTCTCTCTCTCTCCCTCCTTCCCTCCCTCCCTCCCTCCCTCTCTCTCTCTCCCTCTCTCCCTCTTTCTCCCCCTCTCCCTTTCTCCCCCCTCCTGGATCCACTGCACACAAAGCTGGCTTTTTTTTTTTTTTCAATGAGCAGGCTCTGCGAATAGGTTCAGTGTTTGCGAAGGTGCAGAATTAGCAGACACACATGCATGCACACATACACACACACACAGAGGGAGAAGCACAAAAAGCAAGTATCGGGACTGAAATAAGGAGAGGTAGGAGTTTAAGATGGCTGTCTGTGGGGAGATGTGTTAACGAGGATTTCTGCTGGCCAAGATAACCTGCTTCCTTGGAGAGATCTGCTTGGAGGAAGAACTTTTTGTGTGTGTGCGTGCTGGGGATCTGTTTGTTTGTTTAGAATTCAGGGGGCTTTTTTTTTTTGCTTTTTCTGCACCCCCCCCCCTGCAACGGCATTTTTTCAGCCCTTCCTAGCAGCTTTATTCAGATTTATTTGGCGTGCTTTGGAGAAAGCCACTATATAATCGGGAGGTCAAAGGCAGACTGAAGAAAGTTAATAATGGCTGCTAATGGTGCTAACAATTCAGGGTGAATCTTGTCAAAAGTTTTTTTTTTTTCCCCTCTCCCCCACCCTTTTTTTCCTCTCTCCTTTTTTTTTTTTTTTTTTTCTGGAAGTCTCAGTCTTTTGATTGTGTGTTTCCTGAAAGCAAGACCAATCATTTCAGTTTATTCACTGGCTAAACTCTACTTGATTGGGGACAAGCACACAAACCATCCATTACGATCTGATATATTATCCAAACAATTTAGTGTATTCATGAGGTAACCTAAATGTGGAGGCTGCAAAATTACCCGTAATCAATTGAAACAGCGAGTGCGCGTCCCTCTGTGTGTCTAACAACTACATGTCTCTGTAATAAGGCAGACATTAAATCATTTTAGAGTTGTACTGTTGACTACCTGATCACTGGGCGCTCTGGGAAGCTGGACAGTCACATTAGGACGCTGGGACTGAGGAAGCCGCTGCTTTTCCAGTGGGATAAAACCCGATCTTCCTTACTCAAGGTGCTTTACAGATCCCCACCGATCTGACCCTAAGCCGTGCAATATCCAGCATAGACTTCGTCTTCTTCTTCTTCTTCTTCTACTCTTCTGTAATTTTTTTGTTATCGTTGTTGGCGCCTTTTTTTTTTTTTTGTTTTGTTTTTATTGCACTACATGTTTGGGAAACAAGACAAAATGGACGTTAGATGCAGTTCAGAGACTGAAGCTAACCGGGTCTCGAAGAACGGACATAAAGAGGGCAAGGAAAGCAAAGGGTCTGAAGGAAATATTTCTACTTCTTTTTTGAAGGATCAGCAAGGGACTTTTTCTGCCTCTGCAGCTACGGAAGGTTGTAATAAAAGTAAATCTAGTTCGGCTGATCCGGACTATTGCAGGAGGATCCTAGTTAGAGGTATGAGTTTGAGGTGTTTGGCGAGGGTGGGGGAAGGTGAGCTGCGCTCACGCCCGGGAGATGGGTTTATTTTGTTGCTTTGCCTTGGGTCTGGCCCTGGGTTGAAAGCCCTTCCTACGGCTCAGGGGGAGAGACCCCGCTGCCCGGCCGGGCTTTGCCCCGGACCCCGCTTCCTCCGGCTTTATCCCGGGGAATTTCCGCCGGCGTCTCGGCGAAAAGTTAAGCCGCGATGGTTCCTCCCCGGCGCTGCCCCGGAACGGGCCAGCCCCGCTTATTGTTGTTTTGTTTTTTCTTTCCTGCTCTGCGTCTTTCCCGGGGTGCCCGTCCCCGCGGGGAGCTCTCCGGGGACAGCGTTCCCTCGGGGGGCCGCGGCTCTGCCCCGCGGGCCGGGCGCGCCCCTTCCGCGCCCGCGCATCCCGCCCGCAGCCGGCCGCGTACGATGGCGTGGGGCTGCGGGCAGGAAGGCCCTCTCGGAGGGCAGGGGTTCCCTCTGTCCCCTCTCTCTCCGTGCCCGGCAGCCCAGAAGAAAGGGATGTTTTAAAGTAACCACCAGCCTTAAAATAAATGGAGGAATGACGAAGGGCTTTTTAATTACTACTTTTTAATAGTTATGTGTTTAATTTGCCTCAATCTTCGTCCCTTCTCCAGGTTAAAATAACTAAATCATCTTATTCGTACTCCCTCCAAAAAAAAAAAATTACCTGAAGAAATTTCNGGCGTGTGTGGTGGCTACCAGCAAGTCCTAACCGGGAGCCCAAGGGGAACAAAGAGTAGCCCTGCACTCCAGGCACAAAGCCTGGCCTGGAGGATGTCTCTCTCCCCAGCTTCCCAGAAGGGCCGTGGGTGATGCCGCAGTGTCGTACTGTGAGTGCAATATATTCAAAGTAATTTTTAAATGGGCTGAGGGGATTAATTATAGAGCCCTGAGCCCCCATCGCCCCCTCCTTCCTTCTCTGTTGAGGGTTTTTTCCTTCATTGGGTGTAGTGGCCAGGTGCAGTGCCACAGTCGCAGGGACCCTGCTCCATCCCGACTCGTGTCTCGGTCTTGCAGGGGCTGGGGACAGCTTTTTCTCTTGGGAAA
>VZTH01019558.1:69681-92877 GCA_013397815.1 Aleadryas rufinucha
GGGAGCGGGATTTGGGAGAGAGGAGGATGGAGCTGCCAGGTGATGCCCGTTTTGGGGTGGTTTTTTTTGTGTCTCCCAGACTGAGTGATTTCTAAGCACAAAGATTTTGGGGCCCCACCTGCGGGCCCCGTTTACTACCACATTCGCTGCACTACAGCCCCCGCTTACCGACCGAGCCCTTAACACCAGTCAGGAAATCCTCCAGAAACTTTTCTTTTTCACGGTAAATCTTGAATGTGGGAAGGGCCGAAACGGACTGAACATACAGTCACGAATAGGGGAGACAGAAACCAGTGGCTGCAGAAATTTTGAATAAAATTGTCTCTTCCTTCGAAATAACATAACGCCCTCCCCTTTCTTTTCCCTTTTTTCCTTTTTTTTTTTTTCATTTGAATTCCACGGGCCAGTCCCGCGGAGCTTATCTGCAAAACCAAGTCTGCAGACAAATGATGGAACTCGCGAATCTATTTGTATCTAGATCTGTTGCGATCGTAATTTTAATTTTTATTGCTCTATTTGATTTTTCCAAATAATTTCAATGTTCATCTGAACACAAAAAAAAACCTGTAGCCTTCCTTCCTCCTAAAATAATCCTCTTGTATGTCGCTCACACTTCATTTAAAACGAACGTAAAATATAAAAAGCGTATCTTTTATTGTTATTTTTGTACTTTAAAACACATTTATGTAACAATCTTTTTTTTTTTTTTTAAATAATTCTTACTGCTATTTTCTCCACAAACATATGTATTTCATCTTCTAGTATTCTGGATCGAATATTTTCTGTTCAATTTCGGTACTTGAATTTGCCACAAAAGGGATGCTGTACTTAGGTAGTTCTTTGGGGAAAAAAAAATTATTTACTTTGGTTTTAAGTTTCTTTTCTTTCTTTGAACTTTAACACATGGCGTTTACAAACTGTATAAATACGTGCCACCAAACTGTAACCAAAAAAGAAAAAAAAATTACAAAAAAGTGGAATGGTTGCTGTAGAATATAGAATTAACTATAGACCAGAGCTGGACAGAAGGAGCTGGATGGAAAGAAAATAGTAATTTTATTGTAAATTATTTACGTCTGAAGTTTCTAGGCAATTAGTCGAAGAAATAATGAATGAATCGAGCGCTGAGCCCTTGCTACTAACTTTTGTTCTGAATGTTTTGGATATTTGGATGTTTTGTATTTATGTGGTGAGAGTGAAATATATTATATCTATATGATGACGGAATTAGGTGTATTTTCGTCTTATATTTGTAGCACCCAAATTGCCTTCATTTAATATGTGCACTGCAAAAAAAAAAAAGCAACAAAACCCTATCCCTACATAACCTTCCCAATTTTTTCTTTTTTTATTAAATTTAATTTTTCATTTTGAGTGGGGGGCTGTGAGGTCCACTTCGTACAGGGTGATTTCCCTCCTGGGGCAGTTTGGGGCATTCCCAGTCCCGTGCTTGGCTCCGACCCGGCCCTTGTAGCGCTCCCTGGGCCAGATCCCCACCCGTGTCCGTGTCCGTGTCCATGTCCGTGTCCGTGTCCATGGCGGTGCCAGTGTCCTGGGGGTGCCCAGCCTGCCAGGTGCCACCCAGGGCACTGCTCACCTCCGAACCTCTCCTGCCCATGGAAGGTGCCGGGCCTGGCAGGCACTTGTGGATGCACATACGTGTCTGTGTGTGACAACATACAGAGATAGGCATATCTAAATACACATGCACGGCTTGTGTGCACAAATACGGGTATTTAAGGATGTTTAATAAGCAGCTCTTGCTTTCATTCCGATTAGCAGGCCAGCCTTGAGAGTCTTTTCTGGGCAGCCAGTGTGGGGCAGAACCCCTGGTTTCCAGGAGCCCCCTCAATGCCCTGGCTCCCCCGGCCAAGCCACCTGTGGCACCGTGGCACCTGCTCTCCCCACGCCTTTGCCCCTGGCCACGGGTCCCTGGTGTGGCCTCCATTGGGCTCTGCCATGAGCCCATCCCAGCCAGGGCATATGCACTGCTCCAGATGAGGAGGGAAGGATGCAGTGGCGATGCTGATTTGGTTGTTGTTTTTTTAATAAAGTACACAGAAACGATCTGGGGTAGGGCAACCGGGGTGAGGGAGGGGATCGCAGGTGACATTTGAAGAGGTGACATTGAAACTGCTGGTCAAGACTGGAAAACTTCGAGGGGAGGGGAGGGAAAAGAGTCGTTAAAAAGAAAAGAGCTGAATGTGACAAAACAGATCTGCCAGGGAGACTCGGAGGGAGAGGATAGTTTTTGGTTTCTGCCTTGCCTGCCTGGACTGCACAGCATCACCGCAGCCCCGGACAAAGAGAGGAGCCCTGGCCTGGGCTGCCTTTGCCAAGGAGGGAATTATCACCACTCAAACCCTCCCTGGGCTCCCTGCCAAGTGTGGGGCTGAGCTCTGTGATGAATTTGTCCTGTCCCGCTGGACTTTCCTGCAGTTGAGATGGGGCCATTTCAGTGCCCAAATTTGCTGCTGCATCGCGAGCCGTGGGAACAGCAGTACAAATGTGTTCTGCCAGAGCTGTCTCAGGTGCCCTCATGTAAAAAGAGGACTTCCCTGCTACTTTATTTAACCAGAGATTGCAGGAGCACTGCTGTCCCCTCACACAGGTGCCATGAGGCCCTTTTTCCCTGGTCTCTGGCCTGATCTGCAGTCTCAGAGTTGGAGCTGTGGTCAGTGTAAGCTCTTTGCTCCTCTTGTAAGGCAGTTTAAGCCAGCATCAGGCTGAATTGCTGACACAGCAGCAGAAGTCCTTATTTTACAGCTTTGCAGTCCTCAGTATACACGTCAAGAGCTAGACATTTTTATTCTTATTATTATTAATCATTATTTCTGAATATTTAAAAGAAAAAAAAAGGGGATGTGCCCTGAAGTGTGAAGGAGTCTTGTCTAAGCATTGAAGTAAAATAAATACTTCAGGAAATCTTCCTTTTTTTATTTCTTGTCTCCTTCAAATTCCACCTGTCCCACACCTGTATTGGAGGCGGCTTCTGGGCTGGGGTCAGAGCAAAAGCCAGAGGCTCTCCAGTCCCATGCAGGGCTGTCACAGTCCTGCTTCAGTCTCTGCTTGTGACTCAGGCCAAAACCTTGGAGCCCCACAGGGAGGGAGGCAATTTGTTGTTTCCATTGAAATTTTCAGCATCTCAAAAGCGTGGGTTTCCTGAGAGCCAAAACACCCTGCTTTCTACAAAACAGACTAAAATACGTCCATCTGCATTTCTGTAAAAAAGGAGGGAATAGCCCCTGTGTCATTGCATAGGACAAGTTAAAAATCATTCATACACATATCTACATACACAGTAAGCCTGAATATAAAAGCTGGTTTGGGTTTTGTTTGGTTGGTTTGGTGTTTTACTTTTCTTTCCTACTACACCAAAGCTGCTCTGAAGCTGTGTGCTGCCCAGAGACACGGCTTGCTTGTTTTCACTGAAATGCTGAGTTTCATCCTACTGGAGCAATGAACACAAACCACCTTCCTGTAGCTGTTTGCTGCAGAAAGGTTTTGCTGCATTTTGTGCAGTATTTTTATTTGTGGCCATCATTGGGGCATTAGAGCTCAAACAGAGAAGTATTTGGCTTATGCAGAGGGAGCATGTGTGAGTGTGAGGGGCAGGAATATTTAGTAGGAAAGCAAATAAACTGAGTATAAATCTATATCTGGCATGAATTTTTAAAGGAAATCACGAAAGGTTTTCTGTGGCAGGCGGACTTCCCCAAACTTTCCCTTAGCCACAGCCACACGTAGGGCTTAGGGCGAGCAAGGATTTAAGAAGATGGGTTATTTAAATTTGTTCATCTGAACTCAAGGAATATTTGCACAGGTACATGGACAGTATCTCTCTTCCTGTGCCTCTCATGAAGGCAAAACTCCTAGGATCAGCTCCAGAGCACCCAGGGAAAACACAAAACAGTGTTAGCCAGGTACACATAGGGAAAAGAGGAATCAGTTTATTTAGAGGATTTTTTCAAAAGCATTTGCCCACCCACTTAACATAGACCCTGCTTTATTTGCTGCTCCTCCATGTCCCTCATGCCAGGGACTAGTGCAGCCTCTGACCACTTTGTCTCCATTTGCAATCCTGTCATGAGCCCAAGACCCATGACCTTGTGACATGTAAAAAAGCACACGAGGTCCCTGATTAACTTCAGAGTATTTAATTTCTCTTAAGGAAAGAAAAACACTTCCAAAGAATAACTCTTGAACAGAATCAAGTCACAGTCACCAGCAAGTGTTTAACAAAATTACCAGGGAAGCTAACGTGAAATCAATCCATGTGATGCTGTCTATGCAACAGCCACAATATCAACTGTGACCCCAGACCACATCTGAGGCCAAAGTGCTGGCTGGCAGGGGCTGACATGAAACACTTCTGACTCAGGTGTAAGAACTCTCTAACAGCAGTTTATTCCCTATCTTTCTGCTTCTAATAATTGCTGAGCAACTTAAGCACAGCATTTATTTATTATCTTCCTATATGTAGTTGTTAGTGTTCATGTTATTCTTCATCTCTGTGTAAGTGACTGGCTCTAGTTTGAGTGTTAAGTCTTAAGCTTTTCTAGTGGAGTGAGTTCCACAGTCAATCACACACAGAACGAAAATTATTATATTTTGTATATAAGTAGTCTACTTTTTGTTAACTTGAATAGTCCCAGGTTCTGTCATTAGAAGCAGCAAAACAGATGTCCCACCTTCTGCAACCACCTCCTTTTTAATTTTTACCATGTTACCTTTTCTTTGTCTCCTTTCTACATGAACAATCAAAATAATTTTAACTTATTTTTATATACAGTTCTTGCAGACTGTACTTAATACAACTGCTTGCCAAGAGGTGCTGCCTTTTTTTTCCTTTTATTCTCTTTTCTTATTCTGTGAAAAAAGTAAAGTAATAAATTCCCAGAGCTTTTTTCTCTTCAACTATCTGCAGCCCATTCTTCTGTTTGATCTCCCTGCTGTGAGCAGGAATGAAAACATCGCACCAGTAAGGATTTGCCCAGAACACAAACCTTTACTTGGCACTTGGTGTCATTGCCAATGCAAGGAAACTGGATCACAGGCCTCATCTGTTGAGATGCCACAGCCTGGGCAAATGAAATAGGTTTTTTGTGTTTCAGCTGAAGCAGAAAACCAAGGAACCAGATGTAGCAGAGGGCAAATAAAACAGCTCAATCCACACAAGGCGGGTCCACAAAGTTTGTCACAGAACCAGGTACATCTACCTGGTAGAAACCTCTTCTTACCACTGCCACAAATGAGTGGTTTGGGTGCTTAAAGAAACCAACCATCCAAGATATGGGCAAAGGCAAGATTTAATATGAATTGGTGGAAATGCAGCTTGACAGAGTTCGATGGCAAGGTTCACTCAAATATTTACTACACAGGTTAAAGCATAAAAAGGAAGATCAAATTAGAAGCAACTTGAAATTATTTTTATGGAACCTGGGAATGCAAAAGCAGGTAAAGGTGTAAAGGATTTGGATGCAAAGATAATGGTGCAAAAGAGTTTAGCAGCACTTAATAATTGAGTTGTTTAACATTTACAAAGTGATTCAGTAGGGCTCACTACAATGATAACAATGACTTAACCATAGATTTGAGATAGTAACATTCATACCATAATCAATTCACAGGCACACAGGTAAAATGCTGTGTACACCTATTTCTATGGGTGTAAAGGTACCCATCAAAAATTCCCCTCAGGTTCAGTGAAGTACTCACACCAAATCCCTTTGCATTTCCTGGCAGGCAAGGGTTTCACTTTGAGGAATGCAGAGGTGGGAGGGGGAGGAGAGGGGGAATCAGCCTCGGCCTCATTGTCAGAGACAGTTCTTTGAGTATCACACTCTTGAGGGCTTGGGAGCTCTGAGAGGTGGCCAGTCAGAGGAAGGTGCTGCTGCAGCTGCTGCAGTCCAGGAGAACTCAAAGGGTCCCACTTAGGACCACTGTTTATAGGGTCACAACATGATTGATTTCGGCCATCAGTAAGTTTCCTCCTGACCATAATCCAAATCAATAACTACTGGGCTTTTTTTGTAGTTTCCCAGAGTGCTCTAACAATGGTACCATTCCACCCAGGCTGCAATTCACAAAGGTGCCACTGCACTCAGGACACAGTTCAGGTAAGTGGTTTACCAAGGTTACAAAGGATAATTGCTCATCCTTTGTTTCCCACTTTGTCTGGGAAGCTGATGTTTCTGGTACTTTCCACCTCTACCATGCAAGAGCTCCTGGTACAACCAGGGTGCCTTATGGCTGGACTGGTATGGTCAAGGGACACTTCACTACTCAGCTGGTTCCATCAAGGCTCATCAGGAGCTCCTGAGATCCCAGAGCAGGCCCAAGGATGAGGAGCAGGGAGTGGATGCACCACCACAACAATCCAGAAGCACATCGCTGAAGGTGCATGGAAAACAGTCTGTGTGTGATGGAAAACCAAAGGGAAATTGGTTTTCCAATTTTGTCCCAAAAATGAAAGAAAATGGATGCTAACATGAATTTGAATTTTTCCTAAGATTGGTATCCTTTACATATCAGAAGATTTTCTATTAGTGTAGCTGCACAGGGATAAATCCAGCAAAAAATTTGCAAGGGAAACCTCATGGAGTTCTTGTTCTTCTAAATTCCCTTCCACAATTTTGTTTCTCTTATTTGGTGGACAAGTAGAAAGAAACTCATGCTGTCAAGTATCAAGTTGGCAAGTGAGGAGCTGTGGCTCCAGGGATTGACTGGATATTGGGAAGAAAGACAGCCAGGATGCCAAAGAGAAAAAAAGGTTACTGAGGTCACACCTGGCTACAAAAATGTTGTTAGAGAGAGAAGTAAGTGTAGAACAGCTTGGTGTGTGTACAGAAGCATGGAAGGATGTCCTCATGGCTTAGCCTCTAGTCTGAAATTAAGAGGACAAGTTCTCATTTTTGCCAGAATTTATGTCTGATTCTAAGAGCATTGCTGGTCATTGGTCAGTGAGTTTCTATCTGCTTTTCCTCAGAAATGGGAATGCTGATGCTCAACTAAACCTATTCCGAAGGAGGCGTGAGTATATATTTGTACTTAAATGAAGCTGAGGCAAAATTGTGATCAAAAATTTAACAGCCATCACAGTCAACTCCAATTCAATGTTTGCAGTTATTACCTCTTGTTAGCCCTGATCTTTCTTCCTTTCTCTATTTTCTTGCCTGGTCTCTAATTTAAACCTCTAAAGTGTGTCTACGACTAGATTGTCATAATCTCCTTGAGGCCTCTAAACAATTTCATAAACCAAATCCTAAATGGAAATTAGAAACAGGCAGGAGAATGAAGTGTCTGTTGCCATAAAGAGCTAAGGAGGGATAAATAGGCAATCCAAGGCAGCCTGAGTGCATGCTCCAAGATAATCTCTATATTTCTCTGGACACAGCATTGTGAACATCCTCAAGATCAGCTGATTACTGGGATGAATTAGCAAATAAGAGCCCATTACATCAGGTGTTGAGGAGGACTTTAATTGTGCTCAGGCTCCAAATAGGAAACTTTATACCATGTCACAGCTGTTAAAACAACAGAGCCTTATGGAAACAGTCTTGGATTACTGGCCCCATGGAGAGAAACATTTTTAATGAAAGGGATTATGCTTATTATTTCTTAGTGCATTGTGTTTTCTTAGATATTTTTACTGTCATTATTATTATTTACCAAGTTAATTGATACATGCACATACTTAACCATGTTTGCATGCATATTTAATGCTTTCTTCCACTGGGGTAGTTTGAATGTGGTCATAGGGAAAAAAACATGAGATACATGAATTAGTTGCCCTTTGTTAATACTGAGATCCTAAGAAACTTAGTGAGTGTGCTTCTCACCCACTTGCCAAGTGTCTTACTGCCTTTACCTGATGAAATTAGATCCTTTGTCATGTAGAGTTTAAATGGTGTTTTGTGAGAAGATGACCACCATAGAGTGACTGCCTTTAGTCTTAGTATAGGCCATTTGTGTTCAGAATAAATTTTCTCTTTTACCAGAAGGGCCAGGTGGGGAAAAACCTAGAGGAGTTGATCAAGAGTTAACCTTGATTTACAGCGGCGGCCCCGGAATTTGTCTGTTGCAAAGGGGAAGCACCAGACTTGTAAGTTGCATTTCCAGTTCATCTATTAGTCTGTATTTCATTACAGATTTGAGCTCCTGAAGTTTCTAAGTAGAACTGTGGCAATCTGACTTAGTAGCAAAGCTTCTCGGGGAAATGCCTTGTACCGTATGCACACAAGCAAGGGCTAAGTTTTATGTATGAAAGAAGAAATGGTCATCTAATCAGGTAGTAGAAACTTTTCCATGGCACATCTCAAGTTCCTCAAAAGTATGTTCAATGCTGAGAACAAATACATGAAAGTTATTTGAGCAGATTGGATAAATGGGTGAAAGATGAAAAATCAATGAATATAGCATTTACTATGAAACAGAATGATAAAAAAGAAACCAAATAAAAAAGACATATTTTCACTCTGATGGAAGATGCTGAAATCCAGTTGCTCAGAATATGTCTATGGAAATTTCTCACTGCAAATAGGAGTTTTGAGGATTTATTTACCTTCTGTGGGCTCTGTGGGCCAGTGAGTACCATTTCTGTGATGGGATGGTGTTACTGTCTCAAAACTTCTTCATGAGCCAAACCTTGCACGCATCTGGATATCATTAGTATGAAACATAAGGTTTGAGCTTTATCTCTGTTTTTTTATCCACAGCTAAGACAATTTTTCAAATGTTCTAGCTAAAGTTCTGCACGTTGTTGTCGGACAATCAGACCCATGAATCCAAGTGGAAAGATGCAATGCCACACTCCAGAGCACCAGCTCAGCTGAAGAGGCCTCAAGGCATAACAATTTCAGGCAAATGGTCTTTTTCTGCAAGAGTGCCCTAAGCGCCAATGATGCTACAAAAACGAATTATTAGCAATATCAACACTATTCCTAGGATACCTTTATGTGTAACTGCTCACGTTCAGAGAGGAACCTGCTCCCGATGAGCGCCCAGTCGTGCCGGGTGGGCTGATGTGGGACCTCACCTTGTCCCCACAAGGCGCCTGATGAAGGCAGAGCCTTTTGTTCAGGCAGGGCTGAGAGCTGGGGCTTCCCCCGCGGGCGGCGGAGCGCGGCCGGGCTGGGCTGCGGGTCCCGGGGCCGCTCAGCACCGCGGACAGCGGCGGCCCCACCGCGGGGGCTCCGCGGGGGCTGGGGATGGAGAACGGGCCGGGGGCTGCGGGAACGGGCTGCGGGACCCCCAGGGAATCGCTCCCCGCCCTTGCAGAGCGGGGTCCGGCGTTTTTCCGGCCCCGACAGTGGCATAGGAAGGAGTTTGATTGAAAAGATCTGAACGTCTCAAAAAATGCGTCTGTAATGGTAAGGTAGATCTTTTTAAAACCGAAATGAGAGGTCAGGAATGAGGTGCCATGTCCTGAATTTCTTTAAACAGGAAAGAGAATTCAGGAAAGGCAAAATTGTTCCAACTGAAAGACTTGGTTGCTGAAAGTCCCTGTTGATACCACAGTGCACATCTTCATTTGGCAGGTTTGCCTGCTTGGTTCAGCCCTACAACTCTAACCACAGAGGGATCTTCTTCCTGCAGCTTTGTATGCTGGGCATGATGGCACACGGTAGAGGAATATCCCTGTGGACAGTTGGGGTCAGCTGTCCCAGCTGTCCCCCAGCCAGCCCACTGGTGGGGTGAGGAACAGAAAAGGCCTTGACTCTGTGCAAGCACCACTCAGCAGTAACAAAAACACCCCTGAATTACAAACACTGTTTTCATCACACATCCAAAACACAGTCCCACAGCAGCTACTATGAAGAAAATTTAGTCTACCACAGTCAAAACCAGCACACCATGTTTCCTAACCTCCCTATAATCCGAATGTACATGAAACACAATTTTGTCTTGTCACAGTTAACAGGGGCAAGATCATTTCCTTGATATCACTTAAAAGATGTTTCTAAGATCTGTAGGTGATCAGGATCCTTATTTAAAATCATTAAATGCTTTTTCCAGAACTATGGTTTCATGTCTGGGAAATTTCTATGAGAAAGTACAACATTACAACAAATTCAGTGGGGCCAGAATGTGCAGACTTTGGTTGGTCATCAGAGGGTTCCAGTTCTACCACTTTGTTCATTTGCTTCCCCTTTCCATTCTGGTCTCACTCTTATTTAGTTTATGCTGTAAGATTTGCAGGTAGAAATTCTCCCCTGCTACACATTTGCATAATTAGACCAGTCAACAAGCACTTCTTTCATATGAATAACAATAATAAATACCTTTTCAATCCTTAAGAATATAATAAACAGTGAAAAGTCTAAAGCCACATGTTTGAACCCTTTAAAGAACAGTAATGCTATTTTATATTAAACTCAAGATAAATGAAAATTTTCTACCTGATCATTTGTTTTCACAGTTTAGAGGGCAGATACACCCCTTTCTAGATGCATGTGGGTACATTAGCACTGTAAAATACTCCTACTAATGTCTGTGGGACTATTTAATGAAAAAAAAAGATTTCCAGAGTTCACCTGTCTGAAATTTTGATGTAAAGCTGAAACTTTTTTGCCTTGTTACTCTGAACTTTATTGCATAAGATTTAAAAGGAGAGACTAATCTAAACATCCAGATCAGGAGGTTTTTTTACATTTTCATAAAGAACTATCACGTGTTTCATTGCAAGTTCTTGATGTGTAAAAGTCAAGAGATCATAAGTACCAGAAAAAGAAGAAAAAACAATTCAACATATGTAAAATAAATATGTCTGCATCAGAATAACAGGACAAGGGACTTCTGTACTTTCAAGGTGTGCTTTGGTGGGTGGTAGTATTCTGGGAGTTACTCAAGTGTATAGGGGTTAATACTGAATCTATTAACTCTTGGAATGGGAGACCAACCAAAAATACATCTTGCAACAATGCTAGCAGGCAACATTTTCAGTCTTGATTAATTCAAGAGTTAATCTCCTGGTGAACTCCTGCAGTAAGTTCCTAGAACTGGTGAGTTTTGCACCAAAAAACAGTGCAGGACTTGAATTCGGCTCTTTCCACAGCTAGAAATGTGTATGATTTCATTATTATAATCAATATAATGCTACTTGGTCTACATTTCTATGTAAGAAATATTCAGCTTCATGTACATAGCATCCCTTGAGAGAGGGAAAGAGGGAATAGCACAGGCAGCACCATGTTTTCATGGGTTATCTTGCAAATAAGCATGTTGAAAGGCATCAACAGTAGTATTTTCTAAAATTATAGGGAAAGAAGAGATGTCCTTAACTGGAAGGAAATAGCTTACCAGCCTTATTTGACCAGCTGTTTTTTATGGGGAGAGTAACATTTTAAAAAGAGAAGTCTGAAAATCTCTCAGTGGAGAACTTCTACCCTGTATCACAGAGATGCATTGGAGAAGGCTGGAGAGAAAGCAAAGGATTTGGAAGCCTTCAAATACAAGATACTATTTAGCCAGTACTTAATACTGGAGCATGATCCCACAGCCCCATTTACCACAAATTCTTGCTGACTCTATTTAGCAGCATAGGGCCTTTGGGGTCAGGGTGCTCACTTTACAGTTTTGCCCTTGGAGTCTCAGAAGTAAGGAAGCATTTCAAACCTTGAGCTTCAGAAAGAATCTAAGAAATGCACAAGAGAGCCAACTTTTAAATGAACTGGAAAGATTTTATGAGGACAGAAGATCAACAAGTGACCAGGACTCCAACTGTGAAAGAAAATGTGAGAAACAAGCACCTCTTCTAGTGTGAAATTGGTCTAATTCTTGGGGCCTTTAGAGTGGCAGTATCAAACAACTGGCCAATATCGTGTACACTTTCTGCCATCCACATGGCATCAACTCCATTACCACACTCTGTGAGGCAGTCAAATTTGCCACAGGTTTGTTTAACCCCTCATTTCAAAGTGGAGATGGAGGTTTTTCTCCCCCTCACCCAGAGCTGAATGTGTCTTTCTTAATGTACCTGGAAGCCAGTCTTAGCATGCACCTCAGTGCTGCACACAAGTAACTGCAGGAAAAACCTCATCCAGCCAGGAGCCGAATGAAGTGGTGTTTGTTGCAGATGCACCTGATCTGAAAGAGGATTTAAAAGAGAGGCGGGGACAGAATTTCTCATGGTGCTGGTAGAGATACAGCAAAGGATAATTATTTTAAATATACTGAATAAATTTTTTACAATGAGGGTGGTCAAACAGTGGCACACATTGCCCATGGAGATGGTGGATGCCATGTCCCTGGAAACATTCAAGGCCAGGTTGGACAAGGCTTTGAGCAACCTGGTCTAATGGAAAAAGTTCCTGCTTGTTGCAGTGGGGTTGGACTTGATGGCCACTAAAGAGCCGTTCCAACCCAAACCAGTGTGTGAGTGTATGATTGCTGGGTGGTGGGTGCATTGGTGGGCAGGAAAATACAGATTTCAGCTGTATCTTGAAAAAGGCACCTTCATCAACAAAGCTCCGAGCAAGCTGCCGAGTTGCTGATCACCAATATGGGGCTCACAAAAGGGGTGAAGGCTGGAACGCCAATTTGGATATTTAGACATCAGATGTATTTGGTTGGTTTCATTTAGAACATCTGACAATACATTTTTATAGTTTTGGGGGGTTTCTAGGCATGATTAATGAAACAAACCAGAATTTTGTCAAACCCAGACACGAACCATACTTGACAGATCTATCATGCTTTTCAGCCTGCCCTACTTTGCACCATCACCTGGAGGAATAGGTGCTGCTGGGTCTGCTTGCTGGATCTGCCAGTGCTCCCAATCTGTGCTTATGTTGTTAAGAATTCAAACAAATCTGCTGCAAAAAAAATGCAGTCTGTAGAATAATTCCTCCTCGTCCCTGAGAAGAAGCTCCTCCTAACCCAGCTGCTTTTACTGCTTCATTGACATCATGCAAGAGGAGCACTTTGAGGTGTGTGTGAGTGGTTGTGTCTCTCTCTGGTGGGCAAGGCAGGTAGCACTGCTCCTCAGTAAACAGACACAGATTTGTTAAACCACTGCTCTGATGCCCTTGCCAACACCAATTCCTACCAGATCCCCGTTCACAAAGCAATATTGATCATCTTTCTAAAGGGTGGAATTTCCACAATGATATTGTTGAAGGAAGGAGGAACGTTTTTCCGAGAAGAGGTATTTCAAGGAAAATAACCCTCCAAGAAGCATTCATTTTCAAATCAGTAATGCACAAGTATGGCTAACTCACAAAACAGCAGCCAGTTATATATGCAGATTTCAATGAGGCTTTTAGGAGAAACAATGGGGCTGGTTTTAAGGGTGGTTGGCCTGTTGAAGTGCATTTCTCTGAATAGATACAATGCTGTAGTGCTGAATGGATTCAATAGTGCTGTCTCAAACATGGCCAGGAGTGTCTGGAAGTGGGTGGAGGTAGAAAGAGCTAGTGGGACTCTTCTTATGGTTGACTCAGGCTGCCTCCTCCAACCCTTTCTTTGCCTTGGCAGGGGCCACGGTTTCGTTCCCCTTTCCCTCTGTGACAAGTGTCCTTCTCTGCATGAACATTCCCCATCTGGAAATAATAGAATGAAATTTTTTTAAAATGTGGGCTTAAAAAATTCAGGCATAACTTTGTCTGAACAAGATGTCTGGGCTGCAGAAGACTCTCCTAAGGGAAGCGAGTAATATCTTGGCACCTTGGCTGTTAGAAACTGGGAAAGAAAAATACATACACGGATAGAATATAATGTAGGAATCAATCCTGCCTTGGCCTCTGTTAGGAAAACAAGTGACCTTAATGATCTATTCTCTCTCTAGAGCACTCACAGAGAAAGCCGTGCTCGCTCCAATTCAGCTGTGTGCCCAGCACATAACACAATGGACCTCACTCCTCGGGAAGCTCTAAGTGCCACTGAAATACAAATAAACAAGTTCTGCACAAGATGGTGAGGGCACCAGCAGCCTACAAAAAGCAGCGCTTGGGGGCCACACGAAGACTTGGAGTGGGGGGTTGTGCAGCGGGAGCTTTTACGTGAGGAAATTCACTTCCCCTGCTGAAGGATACACTTCAATTCAAAATGCATGCCTCCTTTTTGCCATTATAAATTTCACATGCACACTCCTATATATGTCAAAATAGAAACACAATGACTGCAAGTTTATGGGTGACACCACTGAACAATGCCATAAAATGCAAGACATGAGGCAGAAATATATAAATAGCTGCAGGCCATGATCTGCTCTCAACTGTTTACGTGCTGCTCCATTAATACTAATAGGAGTTAAGTGTGCAGAATAAAGTGACAGCTATCACCCCTCAGCTCTGCCAACAGTTCTTAAGGTCCAGCCAGCACTTCTTGGTGCTACACTGCCACTGGACTCCAGGGAACAACATAGTCCATCTGCTCTAACATCACGTAGGATGTTTTAAAGATTCCTATCTCCAGTCTCACTATGAGCTCTTGTGACATGAAAGCAACAACAACAACAACAATAACAGCACAATCTCGGTGTGCTCGTACCTTTTTCAGGGGAGGGAATACTTTGACAGAGCTTTGAAACTGAAAATGGTGCTAAAAAGTGGATTTGGGTGTACTGAGAAATGCCCTTGAAATCTTTCAGCTGAGAAAGCCACAGACAATACATAGCACAGGACTACCATGGCAGTATTATGTGCCAGTCATCTTGTGGTTTTGGGGTTTTCTGGGGGAAATGGTATTTTTTTTTTCTTTTTGGTGACATTGTCCATTACCTCTCTGGGTTCTGAGAAGGAAATTACAAATCCTGCAGGAACAGCTTTGGGATAGACTTCTCTCCAGTCAGTAAAAGAAATGACAATGATCCATTGAACTGGATAGTTCTCAGGGTGCGTCACTCTCTCCTTACCAATTTCTAAAAGCCAGGCAGCTAAAATACTCCCAGTGGCACAGAGATGATGTTCAGCTAACCTCTCCTTCTAGCTACTTCTCTGTTCCTAGTCCATATTTTCCAAACAATTTTCCAACGCGTGTTGAAATAAATTTTTAAATACAGCTCACCTAAACTTCACTCCAGCCTCCACCGCTGGCAGCAGAAAGTTTCTGTCAACTTCAGATGCATGGAATCAGGCCAGCTGCAAGAAGTTGCCACCATGTGAACTGCTTGAAGCTTTTATTCCTCCCAAGGTTGAAGCACACAAGTTGTATGCTCACACGTGCAGAAAAAAGAACCCTTTGCTCTGTCTGATCCACCTTAGAACAGCTCTCATTTGGATATTTTGCACACTGGGGTATCCTTGCTCTGCTGCAATTAGCAATGCAAGCTCAGAGCTGAAGTGTAGGATGGAGGTTGCCCTGCTGCTTCCTTGCTGATGGGGTTCTTTGCTAGCCCCAGCTCAGCCCCACACCATCACAGTCCTTGCAACCCTACAGAGCCTAGATTTTTATGCAAAACCAAACAGAAACACTCGTGGGCTTGGGGCACCGTGCAGACTCCGTTCCTTGAGGGGTTCTCAGGGACCTCAAAGGAGAGAGATGCTGAGACAAGGCATTTACTGAGAAATGAAAACTAAAGTTAGACCTGCAAGGTACTTCTCATCCTAAACCTGCAAGGTTTGCTTCTAATCCACAATTTAAAGGGAGTGATTTCTCCCTCTTTCCCCTACTGTGCTGCCCACTGTGCAGGCTGGGTACTTAGGCTTGGCTCTAGAAGCAGAACTTGAAGCTTACCGTGCCTTTTGAAAGAAAATATCCAAGGGCCTGTTATATCTCTTTATTAATAGGTTTTGACTAATCCTCTATTCATTGATGTCCATTATAAGATTATACAGCTAAAATTAAGTTAGTACATACAGTATGTCTACAATGAATTCGATAATTGTGTGTTTCCAAAGAAAAAAAATGGTTCAATAATTATGGCTGAGATCAGCAACTGGCATCACAGCCTTTGTTGACTGAGAAATATTGCTGAAGTGTGGCAGCTTTTCTTTGCCTGTACAAGTTAAACCCCCAAATCCAGGTGGTTGTGCTCTCTTGGAAGGAAGATTAGGAAGTGAGTAGCATGCACAGGGTGCAAACATGCATTTTGGGGAGGAATCAAAAGCCCCAAGCTGGCACCAGTGGTAAGTATGGTGGCAGGAGCTATTCTCAGAAAAGAGGTGTATTAGCAGTTCCATTCAAGGTTTATTTCTATCAATAGGATTTGATAGATGGCAGCAGGTCAGGAAGGCCAAGTGGTCCAAGGTGCTGCTGCCTTTTTATGAGGAAGTACATTTATATGATTCTGAGTTACTTTAGTTTATTTTGTATCCAGGGCCTATTATCAGGCTTGACTGATACAGAACTCTTCCATGCTTAAGACGCGAGAAGATGAAAATAGCATGCCTAGTGTATTCTTCCTGCCTCATCATTACCCAGGTAGGTAAAATCTGGTTACAAGTGCTCATAGGAGGAGCTTCCAGGAAAGGCAAAAGTTTAGCATTAAAATAGGCAGCTAAGTACAAAAGGGAAGTTAATTTTTCCAAGAAAAATCAATACATTATACTTCAACTAGTTTCATACTGTGCTGAGCAGGTAAATTTTAAGACCTTTAGAAGACATATGTTTGTAACTAAAATAGCTTTTTGTTTTTAAAATCTCTCCCCTGTTTTCACCAGTTTTCCAAAGTTATTCCCTGGTCCTGACTGGCTGGTCCTGCCCTGTCTACCTTTGCCACTCACAAAGAAATTCTCTTGGAGGCTGGCTTATCAAAGCACTGGGTCACACCTGCAGCCTCTACTCAAGCAAAACTCATATTGACTCATCCACACTCCATAGAAATAAAGTCTGCAGAACCTGGCCTTCCCTCACAGCCGATATTTCCCTTCTCATTAAAAGGGGAATCACTGAAGAAGCTG
Organism: Aleadryas rufinucha; assembly: GCA_013397815.1. Taxonomy (NCBI): domain Eukaryota; kingdom Metazoa; phylum Chordata; class Aves; order Passeriformes; genus Aleadryas; species Aleadryas rufinucha. The sequence continues at coordinate 86,523 of VZTH01019558.1, forward strand.
CTCCAAAGAAGCCAACAATGAGAACTTCCATCCCTCTGACTTTATAGGGAGTGAAACTCTGCCCTTGTCAAAGTCAGGGACACAATTGACTTTGATGTACAAAACCAGAAATTTCACATTTTAAATAGATTTTATATGATCTCTTTAGATGTCTACAAGAGCTGCAAGACCATCACAAATGATTTCTCTCTCTGAATATGATATATTGAGCTGACTCATGCCACTCACATTAGCTCTGTTTCTTCACAAATCTAATCTTTCAATTTATGTCCCTGGTATATATATCAGACTTGAATAGGTCTGGATTTTATTTTCTGTTTCTCCTTTCATCCTTGCATTTAGTAATGGAAACTGATAACTCCCAGAGCAAAGGATGCCTTTGAGACAGTGCTTCCACACTTTAAGCTGGGGGCTCTGATGAAACATCATCTACATTTTTCTCAGTTACATTCTGCCACATAATACTTTGCTTTCATTCTAGATTTTTTTGTTGGCAGTGCAGAGGATGCAAAGCACCACAGGCTGGCTAAAGGGCCCCTTACAGAGAGAAATTCGTCTTGGAATAGCAGGTAAAGGCATTCCCTCCCAAACCCATACAGCCTCTGAGCAGTCAGTGAGCCTCCTATAAACCAGGGAAGAGCAAACAAGGGAAGAGAGGAGTGGGTCAGACCAGGCAGCTCACTGGTGGGGCAGGTCTGGGATCCTGCTCTGCATGGCCTGAATGATATTTCCCTTTCACTCAGTTTCTCAGTGAGGGTGAAACCTGCCTCATCCAAAGATAAATGCTTTTCTGTGGATGAATTTTATACTTTCTGAATTTAAAAAAACAAAACAAAACAAAACAAAAAAAAACCCTCCCAAAACCAACAGTAAATTATGTGAGATTTAAATAAGGACTAACCGTTTGGTACTTTGAGGCCTATATTTTAGGAATATAGGAAATGGGACATTGTTCAGTAGCAAGACAGCCTGGACTCGGCATTTAAGCCCCTGTCACCGTGCTGGTGCTGGCAGTGCCTCGAGACAGCCTGCCAAGGTAAGCCTACACAATTACTGGAGCTTAACTTTTACAGCCATAAAGTGTCAGATGGTGATTTGTGGTTCCAGAATTGCTCTAAATATTCTTTATTCTTGTCCTACTGCTCCAAAATCTGGAGCAATTCAAAGCATTGGGGGGTAGCTGGAGCTCCCAGTTTTCTTGCTTGTGATTGCAGTGCCTCAATGAGATGTTGTTGCACTGTGTTTAACAGTAATGGTGAGCACTAAATCCCTTGCTACATGCAGAATCTGGAGTGACATTCATGCAATAGCCATTCTGAACAGCAGATCAACTTGGGAAAAAAAAAAAGGCAAATCCTTTCTTTCCTATATCCACGAAAAGAGAGAGAGAAAAAATCCTTTTATTTTATGTTACTGGCTATAAACTGGCCCAGTCTTCATAATCACACACAGAGACAGAGGACAGAGGGATAAACACAAGTGATGTATGTCTCTGTTTGTAGAAAAGGGGGAGTACCAGAAAAACAACTAGGAAAAAAATCCATTATGAAAATATTTTACATTCTGTCAGCTTTTGCCTTTGTCAGGGAAGAAGTAAAAAGGCAGGAGAGCATGATATTAAGATGCCACTACCTAATAATTTCTTGATAATTGCCCTTCAAGAGCAAATGACAATGAAATGAGTAAGGTAGAGCTTTCACCCACTCTATCCTGATTTAGGCAGTATGCTTTGGTACACACTTCCTTTGAGTAAACAGTACCTATAGTTACACAGGATCTATTCTCCCATTGATGTGCCAGGGATTTATGTAGGTGAGTCCCATTAATGTTAATGGAAGTTATGTGTGTAATTCCCCTTTTTCAGCAATGAGAGAATAGACCTTTATGTTTCTAAAGTAATTACAGCCTTAGCTCTGGCTAGGCTGTTCTCCCCACCCTCCCCCCTTTGATAACTTCCTTGCTTCCCTCCCCAGCATTGACTCTGGGAGAAAAAAAAGGGATAAATTCCTCCATTCAGAAAGGAAAATTGGAGAAATAGCTGAAAGGTGAAACAAATGTAACTAGATCCACGCATTGTGTGAAGGAAATGCAAATACAGGAAGCCAATCCACATCCGCTACCTTTGCTGTGCTTTTGGGGACAGATGTAGATTGATTTTCCTTAAATTGTGTATTCACTGGGTATTCACTGTTTTCTGGGCATGTAGGTTATTTAGAGAGAACAAGGGTGGGTTTTTTGGTACTTCATTGTAAAGCAGTTTTAGAAAAAAAAACTACACGTTTTGATGCTGCCAGGCTTTTGCAGAAAAAAGTTAAAGTGAATAGAGATTTTGGAGAAGGAATTATTGATTCACTAAAACCATTGTTATTATCTGAATCTGAGCTGGGGGATGGTGTAGCCCACGTGAGAGGTTTAACATTCTGGAGTTTTGTAAGACCTCCTTTAGGAGCTTTCTTAGCCATGGGTTCAAGGGCAGCAGGTTTCAGAAGGTGTGCTGTACACAGGGTCAAGCCCCCCAACACCCCTCCTAGATTTTAAACATTATATTTATGTTCTGCTCCTGATTATGTGCCAGATTATCTCTGAAAGCCATGTGCCAGCTTTTGTATTAAACCTCCTCATTTCTAAAGCACTTATACCAGTGTTTTCCATTTAGAGTAGTATGGTAGAAGTAAATTTATCTCATTGGTATACCCAGAGTGTGCAGAGAACACCTGTAATATTTACCTGCTTGATCTTTCTGGGCATTTCTGACAATAAAATCATGGCAATAATATTCTGCATCCTTCTGAAGAGACCAGGTCAGTTTTGCAGTGCTGCTGCCTCCGTTTTGATCCCTGCCATTGCTCCCCAAAGCTGAGCCAAGGCCCCTCACGAGGGATGGGGAGCAGTGGGGGAGGACCCTCGAGGCTCTGTGCTTGCTGATTCTCTGGCTGCTGGTCCTGGTGTGCCTTTCTTCCCCCAGCACAGCAGCTGGCACCACGCTCAGCACGGCCCCTCCTTCCCACCCGCCCGGGTTTGCCGGCTGCTGACATCCACAAAAAGAGGAACAAGGACGTTTTTTGCACCCTGGAAATGTGCTGCCCTCCCCAGCTCTATTCTGCCGATGCCTCCAGCCAGTCTCGCTGCCAGAGAGACGTTTAGAGTGAGTAGCATCCTTTGAGAGCCGCTGTAAACAGGTGTGAGTGTGGTTGTGATTTCCACCAATGCCCCACGAAAGCCTCGGACGTAAATTCAAAAGAAAGAGCTGCAACTTTAGGAATTCCCAAAAGTTGTGCAGCAGCTCAAAGTTATGTGGGTGAACCAACAGGGGCAAGGAATGCCACTACATGCTCTCACTCCTTTTTCATTTTTTCCCTTTTGTTTAAATTCTTTGCTTCATCTTTTTTTTTTCCCAGTTGCTACAGAATTCAAGGGGGACAGACGGGTGCCCATCAGGATCAGGCCCTCATTTAGGAATCCTTCTATTTTACTAATCTCCTGCAAAAAGGAGTTGTATGCTCTTGTGGTTCTCTGCCACCTGGCAGGGATAACAGAAAATATCCAACAGTTTCTTATAGGCTCACCCAGAGTTTAATACCCCTCCTGCCACATCAGGAGAAGAAAGAAGGAGTGGGTGGAAACTTTTTTAAAGTATCAAATCAGTCAAAATGGTGATTTATTTTCTTAAAAGCTTGGTGGAGATTAACCCCTGTGACATTTACAACACACATACATTAACTGGATTGAAATACCACTAGAGCTGTAAATGTGAGGGGGAGTGGAGACAAATGATTGGAATGGGGAGAAAAAAAAGTTTGACATATTCACTATACACTCACCTCCCAAAAGAGGAAGGAGTGGTTTTCAGAGGCTGCTTCTCTCCCTGTTATTTTTTTTTTTAAAGTGCAGAAATACTGAGTGGAAAGTACAGATTCACTCACACCAGCAGCAGCTCATCAGCAAGGCTTCATCTGAAAGCTTTCTCTGAGCAGTCCAGCGAAGAACAAGAACCATTTGGTGCTCTGGAGCAGTTACTTTTCACCCCCCTTGAAAAGAAATACTATTTTTTTTTACGTTTTTAATGATCTGCTGTGATTTTCAGGGACAGACCTCACTTTGAGGTGAGGTTTGTCTTCTGCTCTGACCCTATGCAGTGCCAGAGAAGCTTGTGGAGCTGAGGGAGACACAGAGAGGTTTGCAGCAGGATTTTTTGGTTTACTTTGTTCAGTCTCTTCTGCTGCCTCAGTTCAGGCAACTTCTGGGCTGTTCTATATTGAGGACTTATACGGATGACCCTGGAACAGTCCCTGCTCACTTTACTCATGTGAATAATCAGTTCAGTTCAGGAGACAGAGCACAATTCACCTGCAGATGACTCACAGACTGAGGTCTAGGTCTACAGAACTGATTCTGATTTTTTTTTTATTAAAGCTCCTCAAACATGCCACCTTTTCAACCAGCGATGCTCTGTGCTTCCTGAGCGGCTCCTCCAGCACATTGTAGGGGGTGCACATGGGAACACTCACCCAAACCCTGTCTCCTTGAGTCCCTTTGAGTTCTTTCCTGCCTTTGCTTTCATTGCCAAGAAGTTATTTGAAACAGAAATAAACCCATGAAATACCCAAAATGATTAAAATACATCTGTATATTTAAAAAGACAAATATACTGTGGGAAAAGGAACGTTATCAGCCCTTTTGCTCTTCATTGAAATTTTAACATTTCCCTTCATTTAACTTTTCAGCTTCCAAGGAAAGTTTTTTTCTAGCTTGATCATCTTATTTTTCATCCATTTTTAAGGTGTTTTTGTGGTCCCACCTTATTTCTGAGATATAACTTACCATAGCATTTTTAAGCAACTGATCCAGAAAATGCCACGCTAGAGATAAAGTAATTTTATCACGATGAGAGCCGTGAATCAGCCATTCAAATTGAAAAGGCACCTTGAGATAACTGAACAAGATTAAATTCTGATAGCTACCCTTTCTTAATTTGGCACTAAAATATACTTATGTTTTTATATGAGCCTGGAAAATGCTAACAGCGTGATTTGCAAACTTTACATGCCCAGAAGTGCTTTAGGAGATCGGCGGGAGGACGCAGCATTTTTGCTGTTCTCTCCAAATGGATACTCCACATTTCTTAGGCGCTTTGTGTTCGGGGGGTTGGTTTGTTTGTTTTACAGTAATTGTGCAAGAATCGTGTCTTTGTCTTACCTTCCAACTCTGGCCACGGGCCCCTGTTCTTTGAGCAGAAAATCTCTGCTGATTAAGGAATCTAACATTTCATATGCCCTCTTTTTCCCCCTCGTACTGCAAATGAAAAAGTACATCTGAGCAGTTGTTCTTTGGTGAAAGAATTGCTACTGTATCTTCCTTTCTGTGCACATTGGTGTGCTATGGAAGCTTTTATTACTGGGTTTTTGCATTCAACACCTTGAAACATTTCCATGAAAAGACTCTCCTAAGTGTTTTGCCCTTGCCTAGAGCAGTGTCTAATGAAAAATAATCATTATGAGCAAATTCGGAGATGAAAATATACCAAATATATCCTACTTATAAAAACTTGCATTCAGCAAGATTATAATAATACACACAGACTGTATATCTCTCTACTTTATCAGGCTGTGGGAGGCAAACTCCTTTGACCTATGAAGTTGATCTGTGAACTGCGTCAAAAAATTCAAAACCTCACGGTTGAGGTTTGTGCATTCTATTAGCATAATTTACCACCCAAGCTGTAAATGTACACTTTGCACAATGGCATGCTGAACAGATAGCATTTTACAACTTCCTCAGGGGGAGTGTTTATATCTAACATTTCTTGTGTACATTTGATTATAAGTTTGCCATAATAGCTGCCTTTTTTCCTTTTTCCCGTCCTTCCCATCCTCGCCCCTTCCCCTACCCCCACCCTGGTTGCTCTGTAAGTACCTAATAAAAAATGTCCTCTCTCCTTCAGGTCCTGGATGCTTATTTGTGCCACATAATGGGCCAGCAGAATCCGTAGGGAAACTAACTTTGGTCTGGATTCACCCACCTCCTCCCGAGGAGGACAGAAGAAGGGATGTCAGACCCTTGGGTTGCCTTTGGGTTCCTTCAGCTCTCCGAGACAGATTTTGTGCATCGGAAATAACAAAATGGAAGAAGGATCCAAACCTGAAGCTGAAATAGAAGAAGATCTTGGGTTTTTTCGGTTTTTTTTTTTCCTTTTTGGATGTGTGTGTGTATGTAAAGGGTGTTTGTAGAGCTTACTTCATGGTTACTAAAGCTTTGTATCACCAATTCAGAGCCAGCAAGATGATGTGTGCCATCCCCCCCTCCACCGTAACCCCTCTGGCTACACCCTCCCCTCGCCTTTTTTTTTTTTTTTTTT
>VZTH01019558.1:93579-112908 GCA_013397815.1 Aleadryas rufinucha
TTTTTAATTCCTGAAATTAAAATGTGTTGGAATGCTCAGTGCTGCTTTTCACTCCCTTTTCAATGGGCCCTTTAGTTTTTCACACCAAGGTGTCCTTTGGGGTGCCAGGTCAGGCTACCAAAACAGCTTCTAGGAGGGGATTAGGACCAATTAACATCTTTGTACACAAAAGCCACTGGCAGCTGAACAGGCGGCCTGGTGGCCTGCTCGGGAGCTGCATTTTAAATAGGGGCCTTCTGTACTTGAGCTCAAGTGGGAAGAGGCGGAGAAAGTTTTTATTTATAATTGAAAATGCTGCTCCTGGATAAAGTCTAATGAAAGGCAGAGTGGTGTTCAAAAGTATCTAACAAATACCATTTGAATATTGGCCTTTATTGTATGATTTCCATCAAGGATAGCATAACAATATAGGCATTTCTCCTACATATTGAGATGAAGTGATTTTTCTTGTAGAGGAAAACAGCTTCATCCACACACTACATCGGCCCTTCTGGTTTTCATTTCATGTTTTAAATTCAGCTTTACATTGAAGATGCCTGGTAGGATGGCTACTCAGGAGCGACATATTTCCATAAATCTGTTTTTGAAGGGAATTCTGCCCTTCATCTACCTGATCCACCAAAGCTGAAGTCCCTGAAAAAAAAAAGGGAGAGAATTTAAGTACATGCATCAGGATGGAGGGGGAGGGAGTCCTACAGGGAATCACAGTGTTTCATATGAGTAAATTTGCATTTATAACCCTTCGGTTTGTGCAAAGAGGGAAAAAAATAAAGAGCTCTGAGTCTGAAGTGCTGAATTCAGCTGAGTCAGACCCTTGGCAAAGGTAATGGCCTTAGCAGCTTGGCCCTGGGTGCTTTGCACCTGACTTAATATCTTTACTTCTGCTCTGCTTTGTTTTCAGTGCCTATCACTTCTAAATCATCACTCCTGCAATCTGATCAGGCATTAAAGCAAAGGGAAAGGGAAAGAAATATATGTTGTGAGAATTACTGTGGTACGAAACCTAGCAATTTACAAGGGCTTGTAAGTGGGAGTTGTGTGAACTCGCAGCGATGCCATAACGCCTGCAATGACACTGATTTCTGTGTTTCGAGGATGAGCTGCTTTCAAACACAGTATTTCTAATCATTGCATAAGCATTCCTCCTCCCCCTTCCACAACAGTAATAACAGGACACTTTTGTGTACTTTTATCACTTGGATAGAAAAGTAATTTCTAGGAGTTTCCCAACTGTGTGTTCGGTAGGGGAAAGATTCATGACAGGAAATAACAGCACAAATCTAATAAGTTCACTGGGCAAGTGGGTACTGACATCCTGATTGATATAATTCCAGATGAAGGAATTATAAGGTGGAAGGATGGTGCACAGAAGTTTCAGAGAGGCTTGCAACTGCCTGGCTGAAAGTAAATCAGGGGGAGATCAAAACTTCAGTCAGCCTGCGCTGGCTTGGCCTCGCTGGTGCACATGAAGGATGCAGCCTGCTAGAACAGCACTGGAGTAGCCATTTGCCACTGTTTTTATTCACATATTTTTGGTAAACAACAAAAATATGGATTTCTCTCTGGGCTGACGTGAATAGAAAAACCCTAATCACGATCATTTTCAACCTCCTGGTTTATACAAATAAAGAGAGATTCCACTTAGCGCGACGTTCTGCAGCAAACATTAATACACTCGCTATGTGTGGCTTTGCTCCTTCCTACCCCCTCTTTAGTTTCAGATACTGTATTGTATTTCTTCCGACATGTTGATTCTACCTAATGTTAAATGGTAATTGGCAGTAGTATAGGTGGGGAGAGAAACATTGTTATATTTTGTTCATTTTTCACACTTCAGCAGTTATTCCTTTCTCTCCATGGCTGTACGCTTATTAGTGTATGAAATGCAGGTGTGTGGGAAATGGCAAGCACACATTGACAGGTTATTTTGTTGGCCACTGCCTAATTAGTAGCATAGTGGATGCACCCTGCTAAGCTTTAGTGTGGTGCAGTAGAGCTGGTCTGTTCTAATTTCCTCACAGCTTTGATATTCAGCAAGAGATTGACGGTTAGCACAAAGAGCCAAAGCGCGACGGAGGCCTGCAGAAACAATGGCCCTTCTTGCTTGTAGACACCACAGATGTGAGAGAAAGCTGACTAAAAACAATTGGCCGACACTGTCTAATTGTCTCCAATGTCAGCATCATTAATGTTTTCCCATGTAAAAAGTAAAAGGCCAAGGTTGTATCCTCCCTTTATTTTGAGTCACATGATTATGTAACTTACTGAGATTCAGATTAAGTGTTAATTGTATTTGTGCAATAAAGAAACTGAAGCTACCTTGAATTTAATGAATATGTACTTAATTAATTTTGACAGCCTTTATCTTTATTACCTATTGAATAATCACAATCAGAATTAATAACATTTATAGGCAATTAAAATTACAGCCTATTTAATGATAATATATGTTTACATCTTTTGCTGAGATACAAATTATGAATACTTATTAGCAAAGAAGTTGTTTCCCTGCCAGGAGGGTTTCTTGTCTGTGTTAACAGCAACAAACAACAATAATCAGTTCAATGTGTAATAGTGCCTTTCACATCAGACAATCTCCCAAAGCACTGCACAAGGGCACATGAGAAAAGGCTTCGTGGAATTTAAAGGTAATCACTAAATGGCAAAAATTGTAGTGTGCCTGGAACAAATGCTTCAAAATTACACGCAATAAGACAAGGCCAACAACATTTGAGCAGTTTCTAAGCTTTATTTTCTCGCAGAAATAATAATGAGAATAAAAAGGGTCCATCGAGGATGCAACATCAAACTCCTCGCTGACCCAGTAATATCAGACCAAAGATTCAGTAGCTACAAGACAGAATATCTCCACTTCAGCATGGTTAAAAGCCTTTTGGCACTGAGATCTTACATAGAAATCCTAATTCCCTGGTACTACAGAAGGAGCACAGACACAGCTCTGATTCTACCAGTGCCCACAAGAGTAGGCAGCTTGAGGTGAAACAGAGTAAATCATACAAATAAAGATGCTTTGGAACAGTGAACCCTCTCTGCCACTGTCCAAGACTAGTAGGGGGTTGTTGTAAAATTAAAAGAAAAAGGACATAGGTTGTCCAAAGAAGGAAGGAGGATCAGGCCTGGGGTTTGACAGGTATAACTCAAACCACCAAATGCACCAGAGAGAACCCAAGTGGTGCATGTGCCCCCAGAGGTGCTGCACACACACTCTCACTGCATCAGTCTGCACAAGCCAGTTTACTCTTTGAATGTTTGTTTTCTTAACATCTCTCCCTTGTCTTTGTTCCACCACACAGCCACTGTCCTCAGAGAGCTGCACAACTTTCACTAAATACTGGCACTTTGCATAACCCAGCTCAGGAGAGAACTGGGTCTGATACCTGTGACCTATGAGAAATAAGCAGCTATCTCACCAGGCCTGAACACAAGGCAATGTGATAAGTCCCTGTGAAACCAGGACTGAAAAGATGCACATCCAGCCTCTCAGGCTCAGAATGAGCTTTGCTTTGCTTTCCCAATCTGCCATCCCTCAGTGCTCACGTTGGTTTTGCAGGGAGAAGCTTCTTTCTCACTTCTGGCCTCAAATCATCAGGCACAGCCACTTGAAAAACCTAAGTCAGCAAAGTAACATTGAGTGGCTAAAATCTCAGTGCAGGAGAGAGCAGGAGGCTGGGTGACAGCTGGGTGACACCCATGTCTCAATCCCAATGCCCAGCATCTAGGGTGGTTTATGCTAATTAAAAAAAGAGACAAAACCAAACCAAATAAAACCCCAAACCACCAAACTAGCGAGCTACAACACAGGCCTTGTGGCATTTCATGTATTTTGAAAGCTAAAAAGAAGCCCTAAAAATGCAATTATTTCTGTCTCAAGCCACAGTGCCTAAGAAATACCAGGAGCCCCCTCCAGTGTAGTGCAAACACGGCCCATCAAGATGACCTAGCCCTGAGCAGCAAGGATATAAGCCAGGCTGAGCTTGTTGACCCTGGGGACAGTGATTTTTTCCTGGACTTCATTTGTTTATCAGCATAGATACAGCCTTTGTAACACCTTCTGAATGGTCAACCATTAGAAACCAACACTGACTTCAAGGTAAGATTCTGCCAACTCCCTTCTTGCAAAGGGAGACAAATAACCAGTTACTGCTGGGCATTGACAGAACAAATAAACAATACATCACTTTATAATAGCTACAGTGCATGAAATCATTATGTTATCTTATAAAATCAATCTCTATATATTGTTATGTTATTTGTTAATTTGTGAAGTGCATAAACAGTAGTTTCACAACCCTGATTGCCTCCTGCATTCTCTTTATTCCAATGTAAGATCCGCCTTTTAAAGCCCATAATTCATCAACTTTATTACACTTAAGACATTGACTTCTCTTTTCCATCAGGCATAAGGAAGTGAATCATTCATCCTTTATGCAGCTGTGTTCTCTTACAGCATCTTTTTTTAAAAGAAGTGTACTTGGTTGTATTTAAGATAATTGAGAACTCAAAGACGGGTTCCTTCAATCTAGGGTTGAATATTAACCCTTCCTGCACTGCAAAGCAGATGCAAGGAGGCTGTGCTACTCAGAGAGCGACTCAGAAAGAGCAAACCAGGAGCAGATTCTGCCTTTAGCAGAAAGTGACCTGTGAGTCCAGGGTGTGTTTGACTTCTGCTGGAATGACAGCCAAAGGTGAGACCTTGCAGACTGTTTTACAACTGATTATATTTAGGGATTTGGGGGTTTTTACTGATTATAAAGGTGCTGGAGTTCAGTCCTAGCCAAACAGTGAATTTTCAGTTTTTGGCTGTATGATGTTTTCCTCTACATACCCAACAGTGTAAGGTACTGCAGGGTGAGCATGCCTGAAAGAAAACACAGAGTGTCCAGAGGAGCTGAGACCGTGCCCCTGCATCTGTAAGTGAATACAAGACTCCCATTAAATTGTGAAGTTTGTTGTACAGGCCAGTGATGAGAGTCGGAACTTGTCATACACCAGAAATACTGGCCCATGTGGAGGGATGTGCCTTGCTGTCCTGCCACAGGAAACATGGATTTAGCAGGGCCTGCAGCAGAAATGCATTGGTTAAAGCACAGCAGTAGGCAACAGCTGATTGAGGAGAGCTGCCCAGCATTACCAGCCCAGGCACATTTGCTCTTGCTGTTGATGCCTGTGATGCTGCAGAAGACACTCCATTTATCCTCTTCTCAGATACCACCTACCTCGGAAGCCAGCATTCCTTTAATTGTGGTTTGCATTAACAATTATGAGGTATCAGTCTGGTTTTCCTCAATTCATTTACTGGCAAAGGATGAACTACAGGGCTTTGCAACTTCCAGGGCATTTTCTCTTCCTTGACGTGGCAGAGTAAGCAATGTACTACTGAATGACCTGTTTGAAGTGAAATTATGCCCTTATAAACTGCCCTTGCATTCCTCAAAGACATTCAGTGGCTGCACAACACACCCTGTTATAGCCATACCTGACAACAAAATGACAGGGGGTGAGCACTTGGAAAAAAATATTGTGGTCATAAAAAAAAAAAATCACAGGTTTTGTCTGAAGTGTACATCTACAGGAAAAAGCTGCCTTTTATTGCAAGACATTCTGAAGAAGTCTTTAGCAGTGTCTTCACCATCTGCATTGGCTCTGACGTTTAGATGTTGCTGCAGGATACAGCAGCTAGGAGCTTCTGCACCTACTGAATCCTAATGTTCTCCTTAAAAACCTTTGGGATTTTTGCAATGTACAGATTACACTGAATTTCCTACCAAAAGCACAAACTTCAAGTTATGTTTCAAAACCCAGTCCTCCACAAGTACTTACCTGTTTTCAGTGCCTATTTTATCTTTCCATTCAGTTTTCACCTGAATTCATTTTGTTTAACTTAATAAAAGGAAGTTTCAATAAATGGCCCTGTTTCATCCATTGCTATGGTTCCCATCAGGGAGATCAATAAGTGAAGCAAATCTTAGTAGAAATAAGGAAGCTGAGGAAAAAAAGTAGATGAGTTCTGCAGTTTCATTCACTCAGATAATGGTAGTCTGCAGTAATGTATGCAAGAACAACAGTATCGACTTGTAATCCATTATGAACAAGGTGTTAGCTTTGCTGCATGGTCTTGTTTTCATTTTTAAGACTTCCCAGTGGCTTTTAGTACTTTACATCTTCATTAAGGATTTTAAAAGCAAAGATCTTTGCTTACATTTAAAATACTTTCCTGGTGCTGTGATGAAGCACAGTCACTTGCTAATGGATTTCTGAATGCCATTTTCATTATAATATTTTTATAAGACCCCTCTCTTCTTCTGTTACAACATTTGCTTTTGTAAAATGGTTGAGACTGCTCATCATGTACTTTAGGTCCTTTAAATATTGTTCCTGTTTACCATTACAGGACATAGTTGGTGTTTTATTCATATAGGAATAAAGCCATAATCCAGTTTGTATTTGGCAGCTAAGTGAGTTTATGCAGAACTTAAATTTATCTCCAGGATGGGTGAGGCCATCCTTCAGTTTGAATCAGTAATGCAGTTAACTTTAAACTATATACCTGTAATATTGGCTGAGGCATTAGTCAATGCAGTCTTTATATTTGTGAGTGTCCAGGGTTCCATAATTCCTTAATTCTTTAATTCTATAACAGTAAACTTGGCTGCATGGGATAAATGGTATTTAGGGGAGCTGAAGTACTGAGAGCTTCACTGTGGTCTATCTATGATCAAAGGGAGGATGGAGCCCTGCAGTGTCCCTGCCCATCCAGAGACACCTGCTAAGAGGTGGCTCCTGCTCTGAGCAGCTGCTAAGACACAATTGTCTTAGTTAAGGCATTTTTGGGTCATTCCCCATCCCCAGGTAGGAAGATCTTCCACTTAGACATCCCTGCTGGTCTACAGATCTAGAGATGCCCTTTATTTAATCAATCAGACCACAAACTTGACTCCAGTCCAGCAAGACTCCACTAGCCCAAAAGCCTCTCCTGGGGGTGCTTTGCTCCAGCCTCTCTAGGCAGCCCTGCAGCTCAGGGGCTGAGAGCCCAAACCTCCCTGATCCACACAATGGCCAGGAGCTGTGAACAACTCCTCCACTACTGCTGGACATCTTTGACTTCCTGGTGGCTCTTCCAAGGTGTCCACTAACCACTTGAAAACACAGTGTTAGAGTCTCTCCTGACCTACTTTAAAACAACGTGGGAAGGCAACTGAGCTGGTTATAACACCAGTGTTTCAACAGCAGGCTCTCTGTCACTGTCCTCTACTGCACTCATCTCTCTTGATTTAATTTCATGGGAGGTAGAGCTGACTTTTGTTCCTTGGATATAGTTGTCCAAGTTTATGTCAATAGAGATGCACTTGTACCTCAAGTAAGAATAATCTAAAATGAGCATGATTCCTGGCGGCCCAGGACACTGAGCAAACCTATGAGGAGTGACTGCTGTAAATACCAGTAATGCTGAGTTAAGATACAGAGGTTTGTTACAGAGCTTTTGCAATGTATTTTTACAAGTGTTTTTCAGTCATTTCTGCCCCAGTATGTCAACAAGCTGACTTAGAAGTTCAGGATTTGCTCCAATGGGTAGAAGTCAAGGAAAGAAAAACATTTCTTGAGCTTGATAAGTGTTATATTCTGCCTTAACGCATCTTTTAGCTGACCTGACAGAAATATTTCAGACCTGTATATCTTGAAAATCTTCTTTCAGTTCATCTGTGATATTTGTGCTGATAGTTCTCCTCCCTTGGACCAACGATAACAATGCTTTATAGAATTCCTGCATAGTTAAAAGCAGATGCTACCCTTATGACGGTGATGAATCCCACATGTTGAATGTGCCAAAGCAAGGACAAAAGGGCCAGAGTCATGAGCTCAAGGTCTGCTGACAGGAAAAAGGAAATGAAAAAAACAGCAACAGAGGCAGTCTAATGACAGCACTGGTATTGCTTCCTTTATACCAGTCCCTGCATTATCTATTGAAGCTGACTGTGTTTTGGGGGGGATTAGGGTGGAGAGGTTTAGCTGGTGTAGTGTCTGCAGGAGTTTTTATAGCAGTTAGGATGACAAGCACAGGGTTCAGCTAGAGTTGGTCAGGTGCCATTGAGGTGCAAACAAAGTGAATACACCCCTGAGCAATTCCAGGTTTGTAATCCCATAGCTCCTAGGAGTGGGTGGTGGGCATTACGAGCAGAGGGAAACTGGAACCTGAAGGCACCTGGCAAATACCTGATCAGTGCAATGTTTTCCATTGGCTGAGCTGCTGAAAGTAATGAAGAGGGCAGAAAGGCAGGGGGAGACAAAGTACACACCAGAAGGCTGATTTCCTATGCTAAATACTGCCCACCTCAATGAACTCTCATTCCTACTGGGATTTGACCTAGTCTTTTGTTTGCTTGATATTTCCCCTGCTACTCCCTTCTTCATACATCTCTGTCCAACTTGCATTACTTGACAATTTGCACACACCTTGAACTTGCTGCAGTTCCACTGAGGCAGTTGGCTTCCTCCCACACATCAGAGAACTGGAAAGCAATTGGTATTTTGAAGATATTTCCTCCTGAGCTCCTGATGGGAGGACGATTTTCTGTTGTTTGACAAAATCCAGTTGGTTCTTAACCCGGAACTCAAGGCTAAGATGTATTTCAAAAGTATTACTGAGATACTAAGTGACCAGAGACAAAGACAGTAGAGCATTAGAAACAGCAGAACTAGAAAATTTATATTTACTGAAAGTGTGGTTGGCTTTCAGTAGCTCTGGATACACAGGAATGTGCTCTGGTGAGAATGCATAAGAGAGGAAACTGAAATTCAAACTGTTCATCTTTAGGCTGCTGGCTCAGACTGGGTCAAGATTTATTTGTTGATAAAATAAATCTAGCTTCTAGAAAGAGACAGAAGTGTATTAGAATCTGTCAGCACTGGTAAACTGTATAAATGACTTGTGGGTGGAACAATTTAGAGTGTTTTTTGACTGCAGTCTGTTGTTCTGCAGCAGAAAGAATGGAGACTAAATCGCCACTGGTGCTTGCCAAGGGCTTTATCAGATCTGGATGGGCCTGAGACTCATTACTGACTCTGACGCTTGCACCAGAGCCAGGACTGGAGATCTCATAGACCTGCAGTGCCAGCCCTCCCCAGACGGGCAGCAATTCTCACTTCTGCAAGCTGCCTTCATTTTCAGACTCTTTCAACCAATGGATCTGGTCAGAGGATCGCCCTCACTTCCATAAAATAGAGCTGGTTCCTTTATAGAAGTAAATGTCATTCACAAACGATAGGGCAGAACAGGCTGTTTAGATAAGCTTGGCAAGCTGGACTGTATCCCACGCAGAACACAATTGCCTGTGTTTTTCACTAACCACACCAGAATGCCTTCCTTACCAGATTAATAAGCACATGCAAGCTAAACAGACACCATTCTGAGGCACCGTAGGAAGCAAAAATGTAAAAGCATTTTTTTGCCAAGCATTTGTTCCAAAGAAATCTGCTGTTCAATACAGACTGCCTGGTTTTGGCTCTTCTGATGCCTCTGGAATGGCTCGGGGGCCTGTGGATATGTTTGGTGGAAGGGAGAGTGGTTTCTTCAGATGCTGGTGTGGCTGTAGGTCAGTTCATTTAGTGTGAGGACCCAGAGCCAGGGTGGAAGTGTTGGTGTGGCGTTTTTGCTACAAAGCCATTCCATATCTACTTCAACAGCTAGTCAGGAAACATCTTGGAGCTGGTGGTGTTGCATAAACTGTAAGGATGAATCTCCTGTCTCACATGAGCAGTGCCATAGGCCTGGGAGACTCGATTTCAATAACAGCAAAGAGTGAAATGGCTCAGAATCTTCCCCTCTCTGGAGGGGATGCAGCTGCTTGGACTTGTAGCTGTAATCCTGTCCTGAGACAGGAATGCGTGTTACAGCAGCCTGGCCTAATAGAGGGGTTAGTGCCCCCTTCACAGCATTCCCTTTTCCCTTCCTTCATCCTGCACCTGCAGCTGCAAATTCCTGCTCCAGCGAAGAATTGTCAAGATTAGGACCTTTGTTTAGGGCACTCATACCCAAATCTTTTCTTTGGAAAGCAGAGCACCTGACAGGTCATCTTCAAAAGGATAGTTGTTTAGGGTTTGTCTCATATCATCACCTAGAGGTATTTCCTAATTTATGGCATATTCAAACCTAGGGAGGGGAGGGACAGGAGGCAGGCAAGGATAGTCTTCAGCTTCCCACCGACATGAGTGATCCTTTAGGATGAATTTTCCAGAGCCCATCTCCGGGTTGCTCTGGCTCAGGTGGTGCAGAGGCCATGCCCTCCAGGATGACCCTGCCTCATCTCTCCTGGTGTTCTGCCTTGGCAAAACCAAACTGTGCGGCCAAGAAGTCTCCTGGTCACCACAGGGATCCCTGGCTGGGTTTTTAGAGCTGCCACAAGGTGGTGAGGTGCTACAGCTTCCCAACCAAGCAGCAATAATTTGTTTTGATTCTTTTTTCTTTAAGGTACCAAAAATCAGTGGCAGTGTAACCACTGAAACAAACCCAAAATTTGGTTTTACTCAGAAACTTGCCACTGAATGCTTTAGTCCACATCATTATATTTTTGGCAATTCTATAAGCAAAAGTAAACCTTATAAAGGTGACACATATATATCTTATGACACTTATATATCTACGTGACACAGCTTTGCAGTTAGTCTAAAAGCTTTTACAGTAGGTACAGAAGTATTTTGATTGCCATGCATCTGTATATAAATAATAGGTCTGAATCTTTGTAGGGAGTGCCCAAAAATTAGTCAATTACAGGTTTTGGGGTTTTTTTAATAGTTCTATGGCTCTCCAATTGAGGACAGCCTTCTCTAAAGACAAGTTCACACACACCACCCACCAGCCCAAACTTTTCCAGTGCCTGAAGCCTTTGGCATTACGTATGAGATCAGTCACTGAATGGTTTAAAAACTGCTTTTTGTCAGTTTCCAGTGGCACTTAGCATCAGCACATCCCATTGGTAGCAACACCTTGGGATCCAGGCCTTAAATGAAATCAACTAAGGAAAGAAACCCTGTGTCTTCAGTTTCCTTATTTGAAGTGTAAAATTTTTAAGATCAAAGCCAACCTATTCTGTGTGAACTCCTCTACAGTATTTCAGCTCAGGGATGCAAAAGCAGGATTATTATTTTTTTTTTTTTTAAAGCAGCTCGGCTGGATTTCTGCTCATCCCCTTTAAGTGGCTTGTACTGCAGAACAGTCTGATCTCTTCTCTGTCACCTTTTCTCTAAAGCTTCATCAAGTGCTGCCATTCACAGCCTGGATCGATTCAGAACTTTGTCTATGGAGGTGTGGGAGTGGCAGGAGAGACGTCCTCAGGGAATGTCGGGACCTCCAGCCATGCTGGTGTGCTAGCACCCAGAGCACAGTGACACACACCAGGGGTGGTGGCTGGACGTGAGCTCCCCGGGGTGTGCTGAAACACGGGCTCAGAAACACTGCTCGGGTCGCATTTTGCATATGCATTTTCTCTAAGATGGCCTGATAAGATTTTCATCTTATCAGGAGATGCTTGGTACAGCCAATGCAAATCACATACTCATCTTCCTGCAGCAACAGAAGGAGAAAATAACAGAATAAGGGATTGGGTGTTTACTTTGCCTTCTAGAGCAAAGTGTAAGTGGCTACCATAGCAATGTGAAGCAGATTTTAATATTTCTTGTCGTTTAGCAGATGATCAACAATGGCAAACATTGCTGTTTCACATGTAAAGCAGAGTGGGGAGCTGATGAAAGTAGGAGTTGGAGATATCTTAGGCGATGACAGTGGAGAAGTCTGCTGTAAACATCCAGCGAGATGCTCCAAATCACTTGAGCCTTACTTAGGCAAGAGCTTCTCAGTCCCTGCAAAGCAGGGATGTGGCTCAGAGGCCAGAGCTGCAAGTCCGAATGAGGGAGTGAAGTCAAAAATACCCAGCACAAATCAGATCACCAGCCTCTCATTCAGGGTTCCTCGGCTGAATGCGAGTGGCAGGGAACAACACAAGATGGCTCTGCTGAAGGCTGCAGTGGCACTGCCACGTTATTCACATGAGCTGCTTGCAGAATTTCTTGTCTCTTTTCCACCTTTTATCCTTGGGAATAGTGTTCTCAATGAACCTTTTCTTTTATAAATGTTCCTCATTATCTAAATTGCTTTTTGTCTTTCAGTTAGCACTGCCTCTTCTTGTAGGCGGTGTTCATAGGAACTTCTTCCAGGGAGAGAAAAATGATGAGTAACCCTTTGTTTGCCTTTCCATCTTCCCTTGATTTTAATAAGACGTGAAAGGCAAAAATCTGAGACATCTGTTGTTTCTTTCAGCCATTTCCACAGAGACATTAGATAGCATTTCAAGCACTCAGCTGACAAAACAACTCACCTTGTGAGAACACTCTGATTTATTAGATTGTTTTATTGCACTAGTTTTGTACAATGTAGGAAAATTTTTTTTTATCTCTGAGACTGCCTCCATTTTTTTGCATAAAAGCAGTATTTTCACATAGTTTTATGGTATTTTATTAGATATGAGTAATGATATGCTTGATATTTGGAATGTGAAGGAAGTTAGTTAAAAATAATGCAATTAAGCCAACAAATAAGTGACTGATCAGACCCAGAGATGTGGCTAATGCCTGATTTGCCATCTATTTTAATTAATGAACCTTAATGTAGAAAAATAATACAAATCAAAAGCACTGGCAGAATGAGAATATCATATATACCACTTCTGGTGATAGAAATAGCATATACTCTCATCCAAGGAATAGAGTAAACTTCATTTTGTTAAAATTGGGTGAATTGAGAGTGATTTTAAAATCAAGATGGTTACTGGGAACCAGCATGACAAGCAGGATTTTTACCCTCAATGTCACTCTTAGGAGGTATTGTATAACCTGTTTTGATCGAGAAGACCCACTGGAGTGTCCTGTTGGCCAAAAGGCTCCGTGGGGGCAATCCCTGGTGGGTACATTGTGCTCCATTTTCACTGTCTGTGATTCTTGGTTTCAAACTCCACTGAGAGCAGTTTTTAATCTCTCCTGAGCAGCCCTTTACATCCTTCTAGTTCAAGATTCATTACACAATTTCTGTATCTCTGTTTATATCATGGGCAGGAACAGTGCTTGTGTGAGCTGTAGGAACTGACCTGTGGCACTGCAAATCAGCAAAATCAAATGTTGCAAAGGATGTATTTCTCTGCTACCTGATGATGTACAGTTGGGCAACTGGCAGAAAGTTCATCTGATATTTTTATGGAATAAATTTGCTTACTCCTTGGTCCCTTCAATTCTGCCTCACTGAAGGACTTTGAGAAATGCTGGTTAAGCTGGTGAGAATCCTTATGGCAACTTCAAGGTTTGTCTCTGTCCCTAAATTCTTACAAAGAACCCAATTTTCTGCTCACATGAATTGATAGAGTTCCAGAGCACACAATAATGCCATGGTGATTTTTATCAGCAAAATACCTGGCATAATTATCTTAGTGTAGTAAGTGTGGTCAAGTGGTGTAATGTAATCCAACACCAGCTAAAGAATGCATGTGACAGCTTTGTTTTGCAAGAAGGGAATAGAAAGGCTTGTTGGAAGGAGAGCCCAAATGCCTTTTAATTCAGGGAACTAGCATCTGACCCTAATTATGTGGTAAAATGGAGGTAGTGCAAGCACCAGAAAAGGGACAAGTCTGCAACAGGAACAAAAGCATCAACTGCTGTTGAGCTGTATGCAAAGTTCAGCTGAGAGGGAGAGACAGACAAAGTGGCTCCAGTTGCACATAAATACTAGATGGAAAGTGTGTTGAGGAAGCAGGGCAATGGGTAATTTTTCATAAGCTGCAAAATTGCTTAATAAAAGTGAAATGACTTGCCCTTTCTGTAGAAATTAATTATGACGGCAACTTTGCAGAGCAGAATAATAAAGATGTGGGCAAAATAACAGTGGCATTGAATTCAAAAGCTATGCATAATGAATGGTCTATTAAGATGCTTATGATCAGTACCAAAAGACCTTGACTGTCGTGTAGTAACATATTTAAGTTCCTAACTAGCTGATTTTGTTATTTAGTTTGACATGATGTTAGTTGTTTATCAAAGAACAAAGTATGAAATAGCACTGCAAGCTCCAGGAATAACTTACCTAGAAATAAGTTTTTGTATCCAGTGACCCTTCATCAGCTTTCAGTGTGCTGTTTCCCTCCCATCATAAACATCTGTCCACACTAAAATCAGATTATGTCCATGTTTCACCATGAAATTATGATCACAGAGATATTTGATCCTATATGGCTAAGGAGTTTTTTTTTTTTCTTTTTTAATAGATCATCCCTTCCTCCTAGGGAAAAAAAAAGATTTTTTTGCTATTGTCATTTACCATCACATAACACCTAGTTGTTTAAAGATTCCTATACAACCTGTCTTCTCCTTTCTCTGGCAGCCCAGTTACCCAAATTGCTGCAGAATAAAGCAAAGAACCCCAGAGGAGCACATCAAAGCCACTGCAACAGCTGCTGAGGCACAGCCTCCCCAGCAATACTGGTGAAACAGGGTCCCCCACTTCAGGAAAGGGGTCTGGAAAGTGACTCAATCTCTAACTCTCCAAAAGCATGGTATTTGTCTCTGACAGGCTGGAAGCACAGGAGATCTCACTGGTGAGCTATTTGTTATCTCTAAATATGTGTCCTTGCAGGTGTTGAGATGTGTTCACACCTCAGTGGGTGAAATCCACCACCTGTCTGTGCTTGAAGACAGAGGAAGCACCCATTGTAACCAAATTATATGAGGTGAGCATCCATAAAGTACAATGAACTGCTAGGAAGGGTGAGTAGATTCAATTTGCCTAGTTATATTTTACAGCTACAAATTTAATATCCAGGACTGTCAATTATGGTACAATTAGAGCATTTAAAAATGCCATGATAAATACTTCATCTTCCTCTGATTTATCCCCCAATCAATTTGTGCCTTTTTTCCGTGCAGAGAGACAGACACGTTTGCCATCCTAGATGGAGGTGACTAGCAAAGATCATGCTAGTGTCTCTAATCAAATGGTTAAGTTTTTCAAATGAATCTGTATTATCTGAGATTTTTTATCTTTAATCACACTTATACTCCAGTTTGAACGTGTGCTGATTAGTTAGTTGTCATCCTAGGGAGACAAGAAGTGCTTGTATTTACCCTGATATATTATGCCGGTCATTATTCAGCACTGATTGGTTTGATAGAAAAATATATATTACCTCAGCAAGAGAAGCTGCTTAGTCTTATTCATCGTGTTAATTAGCTGCTCAAAAAGCTATCGCCATTTCTTTTTTTTTCCAGTTTATTGATAGTTGTTTATCTGTGCGGTGATTATGTGGTTTATTTTATCTTGTCCCCCCACTTCTCATAATATATGTCTGTTCTGAAAGTAGTAAACACACGGCTGCAGTCGTGCCCTGAGGGTACGTTCAGCCTGCAGTCACAGCTGTTTCCACCAGGTAGCTCTCCTCAACAGGAGGGTGATGAATCCTCAGGAGTCAATTCAGGCTTTGCAGGGACTGATGGACTGCACTGCTTCCAAAGATAACTCCTTTCTCTCCCAGCCAGAGGGGTGCACTGCTCCCTTCCTTGCTTTTTGTTGTTGGAGATGCTGGGGGTTTATTTATGGAGGAGAGGTAAGGCTGCCTTTGTATCCATTTAAAGGTCTGAGTAAATTTTATCCCAAAATGAGGAACGGAAATACACACATTTTAGATAGATAGATAGATAGATAGATAACAGCTACATCAAATTCCTGACTGTAGTACCTATTTGATAAGGTACCAAAATCCTTACTTCTGTATGCATAGTTATCAGTGTTGTTATGTTAAACAGCTAATTTATGAGAAAAAAAAAATTCTAAGGATTTATAGATAAAGTTCACACTTTACTGTCTCTAGATGGTCCCAGGGCAAAATCGTTCATACACATGATAATTGTTTCAAATTTTATTGTTCCAAATTTCAAATTTCAAAATTCAAAAATTCTACTATGCTGTGAATTCCTAGCTCTTCACTCTAGATTCTATGAATTTAGGTTATGTGACTCATCACTACAACCTGCTTCAGTTTGTTGTTCTGTGATATTTTCAACTTGCCAAGTCCATCATTTGAGTACTCATCAAAGCCCCATCCAAGAGAACCATGAAAAAAAGTTGCAAAAATTATATGCATGCAGGTATAACAGCCTGAGTTACACGCACATGTTGGGAATTGCTCTTTTGCATCAGCTCAAGCATTAGTCAGAATAAGAGGTGTCCAACATTTCACTAAGATCTATCCCAAAGTAAGACAAAGATAAAAAATTCCAGTATTTCTTTTCCCCTTTCATTTTTTAAAAATAATTATCCTACTTTATATGATTGACGGCTACTGTGAAATTGTGAATACCAGACAGATTCTCATCCATTGCAGCTGTGAGTTGGTGGAATCTAGAGGTATCATGAATCCATCTGAATTTTGGTCTCCCAAAGGACATGGATTATTAGAAATAGAGTTAACTTCTCAGCTATCTCCTAACTCAGAAAAATATTAGCAACAATTAGTGAATATATGATGATTATGATGATGATTATGATGATGATTATTATTATTACTACTATAATAATAATAATAAATAATACTATTGTAGTAACGCCCATCCTACTCTTGCAACCAACACGGTCTGAAACAAGGAGATCCTTGTTTTAAATGCTGACTTTACAAGGTATTGTAACGGGATGTAGATCTAAGTGAATAAAAACAAAAAAGAAAAATTATGAAGCCCAAATATAGAAATTATGGAAGTGAATCCTTTTGATGTGGACATATTACTTTAACTTGAGTAAATAAATAAAATAATGGAAGAATTGACTTGCTGTCTTTGCAGATATCAAAGGGATTTTATGCCCTGCATACAACAGACAGAACATTGTTGGAGGATGAAAATGTCCGGTGTCTTGGCACCGCGCAGGGATAAGCAACCCTACAATGGCTCTCTTGCAAATCCTGCTATTACACTGCATAAAGGAAATTGGTTTCGAAATGAAAGGGAATGATATAGGCAGTGGGAAGAGAGACTTGGAATGAGACCTGTGGCTGAAGGGAAGCCAACAAGGCAGCCCAAGAAAGGATACTAAAAAGTAAAACACTGGCAAAACTGCTCTGACTTAAAGTGGGGGCTATTCAAAGCCAAGGTTATCCCAGAACTCCAAGGACCTAAACAGGACTTCTGTGTTCCTTCAAATGGAGGCATTTATTGATGTGTGGCTTTATTTGTAGCTTTTACATTCAGCTTCTGGTTACAGGCACAGATTCTGGTTGACTCTTTTCCACTAGGCTGAAAAGCCCTCAAGTATTGAAATTACCATAACCAAGTAATTTGTTTCCTTTTTGCTCAATTAAAAAGATCAAGGGTTTGAGGTCTCTTGTTGCAAAGCACTCTCCTCAAACCTTAGGTCATTTTTTTTCTCTTGTGCTTTCTCTGTAAATTTTTCTGTACTTTTTTTTTTAAGAACTGGATATGGAAAATTTATTTTGGTCTTGTCAGTGTTACAGAAGAAACTTTTTACCCTGCTGTCAGCATACCCCAATTCTTTTGCCACAGTACCTTACTGACAGCACTTACATAATTACTTGCACTTTGCCTCCCACTTCCTCTACAGAGCCTTCATTTTCCAAGGTCATTTTCCATTCTTTGCATACGACTAGGAGCATGAATTGATAACTTTGCATTTGCTACAGTTAAAGGTATTTTGTGCTGACTAGTTCAAAATAAGCTGACTTGCTTATGAACTTGCCTCCTTTGCCATACATGGGGCATACTAGGCTTCTGAGATATCAGCACAGCTCACATGGTTCTCCTGGCTTCTTTCCAGGATGCTACACGTATCATTAACTACCTCTCGGACAGAAAATGCTGTAAAGCATCAATATAAAATCTCTTCATGTTTTAAAGGTTTGCTAGGTCAAAATGGGAAAACTAGAGGATACTGTGTGGGAGGAAGGAGGCTGGAGGACGGAGCAACAGGTCATGGTAGGGTCTTTTTCCTCTCACTCTCAGGTATTTCTGACTAATGCTGCCACGTCTGTGCATTCTGACCTGCCTGCCACAGGGATCAATGGGTGTTTGCCAAAGAAGGAGGGAGGGAGGCATATGAACTGTACCTTTGCCCATGTCAATCTGGAGACAGCTGCAACAGAAACAAACTCTGCATTGCACTTAGTGTCAGCCTTGGGATAAGCTGGGTAAGGTAACCATTTTAATACAGAGATTATCAGTAGATCCCCTCCATTTTCAGAAAGGGATCATCAGAGAACAGCAGAGAGAAGAGTGTTCTTCTGAGATGAACAAAGCAGGTCCCTGTCAAAGCCCTCTGCCCTAATGTTGTTCCAAAGTTTCCTTAAAGTGCTGGACACTGGCATGCAGTTGTTTCCCTTGGATCTTCACAAACAGTAACGCAACCTTCCAGGATTTTTTAAAAACCTTTTAGCTTTCTTTGTACCCAGGCACTCAAAGAGCAGCTTTATGTCCCCACCACTCCTCTGGGCAGCGTAGGGATCCTCAGTGGAAAGCTGCCCTATGCAAGCTGTGCAAAAGGGTGCATTAAAAATGCAGCATCACACCAGCAGCTGTGTGGGGAGTGGAGCTGGAGGGCTTAATCCCAGCTCATGGGGGACTAATGCTATGAGAGACCCTGCCTGGACTCTGCAGCAGGACCTGGACAGGCTGGACTGATCCAAGACCAACATCATGAGCTTCAACAAGGCCAAATGCAGAGTCCTGCACTTTGGCCACAACAACTCCCTGCAGTGCTGGGGGAAAAAGGGCTGGAAAGCAGCCCAGTGGAAACGGACCTGGGGGTGCTGGTCAACAGCCAAGAAGGCCAGTGGCATCCTGGTCTGTATCAGGAATAGTGTGACAGCAGGACCAGGGAAGGGATTTTTCCCCTGTACTCAGTAATGGTGAGGCCACACCTTGAGTGCTGTGCTCAGTTCTGGGCCCTTCAAATCAGGAAGGACACTGAAGTGCTGGAGTGAGTCCAGGCAAGGGCAACAAAGCTGAAGGGTCTGGAGAACAAGTCCTGTGAGGAGAAGTTGAGGGAGCTGGAAGATGCTCAGGGGAGACTTTCTCACAATCTACAGCTCCCCAAAGGGAGGTTGGAGCCAGGTGAGGGTCGGGCTCTTCTCCCAGGTGACCAACGACACGACAAGGGGACACAGTCTTAAGCTAGGGGTGGTTAGACTAGGCATGAGGAGGAATTTCTTCACAGAAAGTGTCATTAGACATTGGAATAGGCTGCCCAGGGATGTGGTGGTATCACCACCCCTG
>VZTH01019558.1:112968-142462 GCA_013397815.1 Aleadryas rufinucha
GCTCCGCGCCCGGCGGGGGGACGGGGCGCGGCGGGGCGGGCGCGGCCTGGGCGTCCCCCGGCCCCGCTCCCAGGCCCCTTGCTCTGCCCTTGCACAAGGGAAATAAAAAAAAGCCTTGATGAAATAAAGCAGGGGAGTGGAAGGTGTTGGCTCTTCCCCATGTGGGCGCCCGCCCCGCCTGCCTCGCCGCCCCGCAGGTGCCCGCTCTGGCTGAAGATGGGTTGGACTCGATGATCTCAGAGGGCTTTTCCAGCCCGGTTGATTGAGTGGCTCTGCGAGCGCGGCCGTCGCAGGGGCCGATGGCGAGGGCGGGAGGCGGCGGTGCCGCAGCACATGGGCCGTGGGTGCCTCGGCCCGGCCCTGCCCGCTCGGGGCTGCCCTGGCGGGGAGCTGGTGCTGAGCCCCGGCCAGCGGTACCGCAGAGCCCGCAGGACCGGACAGCTCCAGGCTNGCTGCCCAGGGATGTGGTAGAATCCCCCCCCCTACAGGTGTTCAAGGAAAGACGGGACGTGGCACTCGGTGCCATGGTCTGGTTGACACGGTTGTGTTCGGTCATAGGTCGGGCTCGATGATCTCAGAAGTCAATTCGAGCCGAACTGATCTGCGATTCCGCTCGCAGCCGGGCCGGCCGGGATCCCCGCTCCGGGTGCGTCCCGCCCGGCGGAGCTGCCCTCGGGCCCGGGCCGCCGTGCCCGCACCCGCACATGCTCACTGGGGCGCCGCGGGAGTCTGGGCATGTGCAGAGCGGAGCGGGCCGGGCCGCTCGCCGCGCCCNAGAGGGCTTTTCCAGCCCGGTTGATTGAGTGGCTCTGCGAGCGCGGCCGTCGCAGGGGCCGATGGCGAGGGCGGGAGGCGGCGGTGCGGCAGCACATGGGCCGTGGGTGCCTCGGCCCGGCCCTGCCCGCTCGGGGCTGCCCTGGCGGGGAGCTGGTGCTGAGCCCCGGCCAGCGGTACCGCAGAGCCCGCAGGACCGGACAGCTCCAGGCTGACAGTGTGACCGCCTCGCTGTCCCTCCGGAGAGCTGAGCCAGGCTGTGGTTAACCTGCCAGCGTGTCCCATCTCCCGCTCCGTGCTGCAGGATCCGATCCTAACGCGGCCCATCAGACACCTGCAATGCCAGTCCCCATCAGCGAGCAAACTTCCCGCTGATAGCTCAGGGCTCGCCCTGATGCGCCATCAGTTTCTGTAGAGCTTTGCTAGTTCCATGCTGGGCTGTTTTGGTGCCGTGTGTGAGTCACTTTCGGTGCTTTTGTAGAACAGTCCAGAATTTCAGCATGTTCAGTTTCATAAGTGCATAGTTTGACTCAGAAACTAAAACACTGGAATATTTAACCTTCTGCAAGAAGGCACACGGAAAAGAGCTTGGGTGCTCGTAAACCATTTTTTAACTCCCTTGTGGTCAGTGTGTCCCTGAGCCAGGTTGATCCAGCAGAGGTGCAGCCTTAGTTAGTCAGGTAGGCACGTTCAAACGTTTGAAGATTTGTTTGAATTGTGGACATCTGCTTGTGCACCGAGCGGTCGGTGTTGCCTCCTGTGCCACAGCTTCATGCGCAGGAGGTGCGAAGGAGCCACGCTGGAATTCACAGCTGGAAATTCCCACAGCTGAGCTCTCCTCGTCTGCCGCGAGCCTGGGAGAGGCTATTTGGAAAGGACCTATTGGACAAAATTGTGTAAAAGAGTGAAATTACAGGGGTGTGATCAGTGCCCATTTTTCTGTCATTCATTCTGACCCTAAATGCATTCCATCACCTTTGCTGTATAGCAGAAGCTTTTCTTAACCAAGTTTCATCTGTATATTAATGGACTATTTATGACTTGCTTTAGCACTTCTTAGGTTTTTCCTGTACACTCACCTTTGGAAATTCACGATTACCAGCTGCACAAGTTAGATTCTGCCTTGGAAGGATTCAGTGGGTGTGAAACAACAGTCTTATAGCTGTGTGTTTTGATAATCTGAGACCAAAGATTAAGGCTCAAAATCTGGTTCTCTTGCTAACTGACTGCTTCCCTCCAGTACTGTTGCCTCCAGAGGGCATTTGTTAAAATGGCAATGATCAGTTGCAAAAAAGACAAGTTTGGGTTATTCTTTAGAGAAAACTGAGCCTGTTGAAATTCTTTAGAGCAGGGCTTCAGTTCTGCTCTCTGAAAGTCTTCTCCACCAGTGGGCTGGGTATCCTTTAATGTCTAAGGAAATTTTACAGGACTAGAGGAATTAGTTCAAGGGAAAGTTACTGTAACTTGAGGACTGCCTGTCCCAGATCCACCTGAACTGTTGAAATAGAAGCTGTACTTAGCAGACCCAGTCCTGTAAGGCTCTGCTCTTGGTGGATGTTCATCCCTAAATGCAGAAGTTCTAGCGTGTTGTTGTGAGGCTAACATATGCTTTTGTGATTATGTGGCTGGTGAGAAAGTTGTTTTATGTAGGCAAAAAGCCTGTGGGAAAAAAAATAGTCTTTGTTTTACATCCAAAACTAAGCAAAAAATATGGTAGTACACAGTTAAATCAGTAGTTAAATTGTGTTAACTGATGAGTCTGGTGCCTAGAGTAAAAAACTCAAGCAATGAAAAGGTAATGAGATAAATGAAATTATTCTAATAGTAAAATAAAATACATTGTTATGGTAGATAAGTAAATTTGCTTACTCTTTATGTACTGTAATTTTGAATAGATAGTGTCCCCTCCATTCTTATTGATAACAAAACAAGACTATTTTAGATACTACTAACTTCCCTCAAGTAATTTTAGGATAGTCTGTTAAACAGTCTCTTAATTTTCCTGTTTATTGCTTCTAAATGTAGATAACAGTATTATTTTGGAAATAAATGCAGTTGGTGGAAGGATCTGCTGGATCTGAGTGTTTGGAGTAATGGGTACACAAACTTGTCTCATCTTCATTTCATTCAGAGTGGTGTATGGCTTCAGAATCCTGTAACATTTTGATGTGTAGTCAGATTTCTGAGAAACACAAATTGCTTTGGAGAGGTTTCAGAAAACATTCATTCAGTAGCTGTTTCCTTGGTTTCTTTTTCAGGATGTGGTTCTCTAGTCTTGAGAAACTTGCCTGGCACCAGGTAAATGAACTGTCTGAGAAATGGTGCCATAGGTAGAGGGGAAGGCAGATAGCAGCGTCTGTGGCTGGCTGCTGTCACGCTTCTGCTGCTTGTACTTCTCCTAACCAAGGTCAGGAGACTGAACCTGAGGCAGGTGTTTTGTAGCTGCCCGCTCAATTCTCAGTGGCAGCTGTGAAGCTCTCAGGGGCTTGGGCAAATTTGCTTGGCTGTTTGGCAGAGCTCTGAGCAGCAGCAAGGACACTGGAGCCGTCTGTGTGCAAGATACGCTTATCTTTCACCCATGCTGAATTTTCCAAGTCCTGTGTGTTAGACTCAGATACCTGATACTGATCGTTCTTCAGCTTGCTCTATTACCAAGCTTAAGGTGAGCATCATGAAGAAACAAGATCTCTGTATCGATGATATTTTGGACTTAAAAGTGTTGTTTGAGTTTTAATCCTCAAACAGTTTTCTGAAATGGCTTGGTTTAATAAAGCATATCCACCATAAATAATACTACTGCCTAACTGTACTTTGATGTTTCCAGTGGTGCACACTTCTGTTCAACTGGCCCTTATATTCCTATGGGTAAGACTTAAAATAAAAAAAAAAAGCAAGTTGGCAAAACCTTGTGACATTAGTGGTTGGTTGTAGAACCTGAGGAATGGTAGCAAACTTGACTAACAGCTGAATCATAGCAGTAGCTGATTACTTGCCTGGAAGATTGCCTTGTTTGTCTCTGGTTTTATTGGCACTACTGGTACCTTGCCCTTAAAGACAGAGTCATCTTCTGCAATAGTCCCTTTTTTGTTCAGTTGAAAACAGGAGTCAGTGATCAAAGTGTCTGGAGTTACAAACTAGGTAAAATTACACTTCAGCACTGCCACTGTCATAGCCACATTGCTGGTCACTTTGCTAAATTACGGTGGTTAACAACTGCTGTTAACCACACATGTACTAAAGGTGTTTATATTGCCTGGATTTTCTTCTTCATTTTGAAAGGTCTAACCTTGCTCTGTGTTTGCTGGCTGGATTTGATGAAGTGTGATGATTTCCAGTCTCTAGTCCCAAGCACTATGGCTCTGTATGTTTTTTTTTTTTAAATTATGATCTATTTGATCTCTTCAAACTTTTTCTTATAATGTCAGCACCTTTGAATAAGGGAACATCATATATCTTCTAAGGAACAGACTAGACTGCCAATCTGACAGCAATATCTCAGAGCAATACCTTTTAAATGTTGCTTTCGACAAGCTCCTAATGTGGTCTGAAAAAATTATTCTTCGTGGCACATAGGTAATTTTTATGGCCAGAGGAATTTCTTAGGACACCTTGTTGGCTACTGTATTCCCCTCTGTAGTCATCTATAGTTTATTTTTTCCCCATGTACCTGTGTGTATGTCTTCATACCCAGCAGCCATCATTCCCCAGCAGAACGCATCCTGCTTGAGTGTGTTAGAGTTCAAATGTTTTTCCCCCTTCAGTTTCTTGTGTTGAACCTTTCCCGTATCTTTCCCTCAGAAATCCGTGAAGGCAAATCTTTTGGTGTGAACTTAGTGGTTGGTCTTTATCAGGCAGTGATGTGTTTAGTTTTCCTGCCCTGTTTTTTCAAGGAAACTGTAAGACTGCAAGATGCACATTTGGGGTTTAATTACATTTACTTGTACACACTTTCACAGATTTGAGTAAAATCAAGGCATACAGGAACACAGATGCAGGAGCTAACTTACAGTATTTGTACCTAACATTTACCTTTGTTTACTTAGATTATTTTTGTTTATTTTTTTAACAACTGTTTGGTAATTGAGCCTTGTAAGTTTCAGCAAATGCAACTGATATGTGACCAAAAGCCTGTTTTGCCTGTGTAAGCTTTAGGCCTGATAATAGTTTTATATATTCTGAGTCAAGATTTGGAGTCATTGTAAAGTGATGGGTGTAATGCCATCCCATATGTTCACCTTTACAGGAGGAGGTGTTAAAAATGCTGCCCAGGCACATTTGGAAATAGTTTGCACCTGGCTGATGCTGCTGGTGCCATATTACATCCTGTTGAAATAGTGATCACCTGGATTTGGCAGAAGGGATCTTTGAGCCTAAAGTGGGGAATAAGGGAAAAATTGTTCCCTTTTGGCTTTTGTTTATCCTCTGACAGCATTTCACAATCTTGTGCACGCTGTACATGTAGGAGGCCGTTGTTGTTTGAGAGTTTGCACAAAATTCTTGGCCTGATTCTTCCTATTCCATGTACACTGGGAGGAGGAATGTGGTGCCAGCAGTTCCATTAAAGCTTCTGGTGCTGACTGGGGTAATTCTGTCTCTGATGATATATCCAAAAAGCCAGGTGTTAGTTTACTTCTACCAACAAAATATGACTTGATTAGGATAGCTTGTTTCATCTGGAGCAGAGGACTTCTTGCACCATCAGCTCTTTCTCTTGCCTGTACTAGTAAAGACATGCCTGGTCCATGGTGTGGAAGCATAAACAGTGGAATAATACTTGCTTCCTTTGACAGCTCTACTTATTTTTTGACTAAATAAGTAGGTTTGAAAGGCAGAAGTGGCATTACTTATTGATTTGGCATGGAAGGGCTCAATCTACTAGAAGGCCACCCTGGTTTACAATATAAATACTGAAGTATATGCATGTAGCATTTTTAAAGTTTGGGGTCTTTTTCTTTGTGTTTTTTAATATGTAGCTTTAGGAAAGGGGTTGATTAATTTTTTAATAAAAAGAGTAGGAAGAGTCACCACCTCACTCTGTAAATGAAGGTGTCTTTTCTGTGGTTCACTGTGAATTACAGTCATTATGTACTTTTACCCTTACGGCCTTGTTTTAGTAATAAGTGCTTTTTAGCCATAGTGGGTACCTAATATATAAAACATCTAATTTAGATAATACTTACATTTTGTTAGCAAATTCAGGTTCAGGAGACACGGGTTCACAACTGGAAATCAAAAGAACAAGTTATAATTAAAGGAGCTTCTGCATACAAAGTTACCTACTTAATTTAATACTGATAAAGGGCATTAATATGTTTATAGGACAGTCCCTTCTGGCCAGCTGAGCTGTGGAGTGAGTAGTTGGTGAATAAGTGTGGTCATTGTTGTGAAGGACCATGCTGTGTTCACCCACACTGGCTATTTTGGGGTTTTGCTTTTTTACTGTAAGAAAGAGCAGGGTTGGCTGGCAATATGTTTTGGGTGGGTTAAGAGCTATAGCCCAGAATATTCTGTTATTTTCTCCTTCAGGGCTGATGATTCAGAGTTCTCTGTTCATGGAGCATGTGAAGAGAGCTGTCGAGGGTGGGGCAAATCTGTATTTACATTTTTCAGTCATTTGTAAAGTATCGAATGGCAAGAATGACTTTGCCTTAAAGGCGGGCAAACACGAGCAGTTTTCAAGTATGAAGAAGCTTGACTTGTATCTGTTGATACAGTTTTCATTCCTTTTCTTGCATCTGGATAGTAGAAGTCTCTTCCCTTGTTTCCCTGAACGGAGCAGGGAATAGCTCAGCAGTGGAGCAGTGATCAAGAGGCACAGCCTTTGTGTTCCTGTGTAGGAAATACGTTGTTTCACCAGCGTGGTTTCTTGTTTGTTCATCTACCTGTTGAGGTTTTTTTTTCCTGCTTCTTGAGCGTGGGAGGTGGGTAGGAGTCTTGGGTACATAAAGAGAAGTGGGGACAAAGTAAAGGGATGGATGGGAGACCCTGGTTTTCCTGGTGCAGGGATCAGCTACTCTGCAGGTACCTATATGTTGCATCAACCATTCCTTCTAGGATTGATCTGTAACCTAAGCCAGTGTGGGTTTAAAATGGTCACTGCAAACCAGTATATTCACCTTGTAATTTTTGAACTCAATCAATAAAATTGTTTAACTCTACATTGATCAAAAATTGATTGTTTTGGGAGCTACCATATTTTTCAGGCACTTCCTAATTGGTTCAATTCTAGAAGGATATCCAGTTCATAGGACATTAATAGGCTATTAATGAAGTTTATGACCCATGTTATTTAAGAAGTCTGTGTAGACAAACAGAAGAGTTTTCAATTTAATCAAATGGAGAGCTAATTTGGGAAGAGGTACTGCTATATTAACTTTTTTCTTTTTTTTTCCTTGCATAGCTATTGGCGAATATGAAGAGCTTAGAGCAGAAAATAAGAAAACGAAAGAAGAGGTTTGTATATACCCATTATTCATTTAATACTAAAATGCTAAATATCAGAATACTGTGTTGACTGTGGCAGATTGTTGACTGCTTTTTTGAGTTCACTGTTACTTAGTAATAATAAGTATTACTTGTACCTATGTTTTAAGGAGCAATGACTGCAACTTTCACAACTGACTGTCCCACTGCAGGAAAGTTCCTGTAAATATACTTTAAGTGATTGCTGCTTTACCAAGTTTGCCTGTGGTTACAATGTGAGAATAGACCAAGTCACGTGTTTAGATAAAATTGTTTCTCTTTTATCTAAGTCTTTTTTTATTACCAATTCATTTGTACAGGGGACTTAATTACTGAAAAGAAAAAAGAGAACAGCTTCCCTCAGCCAGCCCTTCTGAACATTCAGAATATGATTTCTGAAGGTAGGGAGGAATGCAGGGGAGTCAGTGCTACACTGTATTGTAAACAAAGTTCTCCTTTCTCCAGTATGAGTGAGCTGAAGATGTAAGAAACCTGTTAATTTTCAAATCCCTGTTAGCTGCCAAGACATGTAGGTTTAATTCAGCTTCTTCCGAAGTAATCTTGGAAGGGTCATTTTTAGTTACAAATGTTGCAGTTCAGGGCTGTATTGAGAAGACCTTGTCCTTAACTCTTTTTTTATTATTAAAGAAAATTTGAAACTTATGTGCACTTATGATTCAGCAAAGATTATGTGTCTATTTCTACCGAGGTCAGCATATTGTTCTTCATTCCCTCCTGTCCACTGACCTCCTTGTCCTTTTCACTTCGCTTGTTGCTGCATTCCTGTTCTGCTGTCCTTCACCAAAGTCTCAGACATCCCAGGAAATCTATCCTCTGTCTTTGCTGTTTGGAAGAAATGCTCAGAAGAAAGTGAAATAAAACTGAGCTAGCCCAAGACTCCATCCAGCCCAGAATCCTGTCTCTGGCAGCGGAACGGGAGGCCTGTAGGAGCATGTTTAACACCTGGGCAGGTTTCTCTTGCAGTCTCCAAACCATTTGCAGCCTGGGAGCTTCCTCAGCTGGAAGTGATTTCAGCATCCTGCCCTCCACTGCTCTCTTCCTTTAGTTTGTCCCATGCTGGCTGTTGCCTTCTATCACATGTGGGGAGTGCCATGCCAGGACATGTGTACACCCCATGAAAAACAGGCTCCCCAGCTTTGCCCTGAACCCAAGTCATATCAGCTCTGGTGTTTCTTCCTCAAAGCTTTGTTTAGCTTGGGAAGGGAGGAATGAGGAGACTTTCCCTGAGCTATGTTTTTATTAAATTTTTTTTTTCTTGAAAGGGAATTTCAATGAAAAATTTTGTTTCTGAAATTGAGATGGAATGAGATGTTCTGAGGTTGTTTCTTCCATTCTACTGTTCTTGCCTCCTTGTTCCTCTCTCTCACAAGACTACTTTCCTACAGCTGCATATCTCTGGTCACTCCTGTGTGTTTCATCTGGAGGCTGCTATGAACTTTTTCAGAATACTTGCATAACACCTGAAAATCCTCCAAGCCTGAGCACATGGGGATTACATTCCCAGCTGAGCAGATCTGTTAAATATGTGCTCAGGGCTGGATTTTCAGTTGTTACACAAGTATTCTCCATCCAAAAACTCCGTTCTGCAAGTTGGAATGCTTGTGTGAGCAGTCATGGTTCATTGTTTAAGTGCTTGGACTCAAGTGGTTAAGTGTGAGGCCCTTAGTGCATTTCCTCCACAAAAAAAAGAACCTACTGATAGAGAGTTCATGGTTATATTTGCTTCCAGTGCCAGTACTGGACGAAACTATTCCTTGTGTTATTGCCCTAATCCCAAAAGGTCCTTAGCATCTCTTGCTTTGCATCTTAGTTTGTGTTTTGCAGGATCAAACCTGCTACTGGAAAAATGTAGCACAGACTTTCTCTGCCTGTGGGTCTGGGAAATTGTGGGTGACTTCTGTTCCAGTTTCTGCCACTGTCTGTCACTGTGAATGTAAGCAAATGACTTCCTCTGTATCAATTGTGGTCACATAATTGCGTTGACAGGAGAATGAGAAGTTAATTTTTTTTAGCAGGTGACTTGCAGACTGTGGAAAGTGCCACAGAGGAATTAAATAGCAGTCTGTGTGTGTGTGTGCTTTTGATACACTTGCTGGAATACTTTTCTAAGTCACTCCCATACTTGTATAGCTCTGAAAGATGAGCTGTGCATGCAAAAATTATCCTAGACACAGGGAACTTGGTGGATAATGGGCAGCTAACTTAAGATATAATTCTAATTTTTGAACATTTGTGCTCTTTGTTCCATGTTTTTTCTTAAAATTAGGAAGGAAATTGACTTTTGCGTGGGTTACTTTGTTCAAAGCACTGCTGCTTTAAAAGGGTGCTAATAACCACAAAAATTCAGGAGCAAAATATGAGATCTTTGATCCACAGTGTCTCTTCCTCATTGCCTTGCAAAACTGCCAATTTGGAGACCACTGGTGGAGTCTCTGACATTTCCCCAGATATTTTGTGTTAGTGTTTTTAAATACTTTCAGAAACAATGGAGCCAAAATGATATTGGCAGATTACGTCTCTTAGGTCACCTTTTTTTATTGATGTAGCCAACAAAACATTCCTACCAGCCCCCCAAAAATGGATAACTAACGTGCAGCTGCACACAAATGTGGGTAACTTAATATGCAGTTCTGACATATTCAGAGTCAGATCATGAATAAATATTTGACTACTTGCTAATCAGACAGAAATGACTCTGAACGCTGGTTTTGACAGTGTTTTGTCATGCTGCCAGTAGGGGGAAAAAAAAAGCGAGACAGCTATCCAAAACAGTAGGTGTAATACTGTATCTGTGATACATCATTCATGCTGTTTGCTCTGTTATAGCACATGTATGGAGTGGATTATATGTTTTGTCACCAAGTGGGAATGGGGAAGGGATTCTGCCTTGATGGCATGCTCATTGTTTCTGTAAGTAGAGTATTGCAAATGTCATTGGATACTTCTGAGCACTGCACCAAACTCACCATTTTAGAACAAGCATTAAATCTGCATACATTTCACAATCTGTGTAAATGGGAAAGAATTGTGTCTTGTGTTGCTTAGCAATGGTTTAACTGACTATATGACTACTACGTGAACTTCTTGCATCTTAATATCTGGACTGAACAATCTCCCTGTTGTTTTTGCCCTTTGAAGGCCTTTTACTGAAGTCTGTAGGAGCTTATGTGCAAAATAGTTGGCAAAAAAGAAGCCTGTTAGTAGAGAAGAGACAAGAAACTGGAAATTAAAGTATTGCCTTCTGTATTGGGTACCAAGAAGGCAAAAATCTGAAAGGAGTGGGATCGACAAATCTTCTGAACTTGTGCTTGCAAAGGTGAAGAATATATGGAGTTATTCACAAAATTAATTTGGCAACTGGACTGTTAATTTCTAAAAATACAGATGCAATGTATTTTTATTGCTAAGAGATTATCACTGACTCCTATAGCCAGTTCAGGACTGCAATATTGTCTATTTACATTGTTGGGGTTTTTTTAAGTGAGATAGTGGTGGTATAAATATTAGACTACTAATACTACATATAGTAAATAAAATAGAATAAATGCTTATTTTACTTTGCAGAGAAGCTGGACCTCTTAATTAAGTTAAAAACAGAAAATTGAGTGGCAATCCAGGAGTTACAAACCTTTTTATTTTTATTCAAGGGTACTCTAGTTTGGAGCTGTCCATTAACACTGACAAGGGCAAGCTTAGTAAATACGTGTAAGCTGTTTCTCAACAGTTGCATGTGCTTGAATGTGGAAAGTGAACAGTTGATTTTGTAGCAATGTTACACTATTTACCTTTTAATATTTAGGAATAGTGATTCTTTTGTCCATTAATGCTTCTACTGTGTATGCCTCAAATTGCTTTTTTGAAAAGTGAGGTGGTTATGAACTTTTAAGACTTCTGTGGAGCATTTTATGAGCTGCTCATATTTCTAAATTTTGATTTTTAAACTTGCAGTTTTAAAGGTAAGGTCAATTTATTTTAAAGGGTGACAGTATTTTTTACTATGAAACATAACTTAAAGACTTTTTATTTTTGTGTAAATTTCAAATTTGGAACAATTTAAGTAGTTAAAGAAAATCTCAAATTTTTCTAATTCTTAGAAGATAAACTAGGGTATTTTTTGGAAGGACCTATAAGAGCTCTGCTTGCATGGCTCTGATTGCAAGACAGAAGGCAAAATGCTTTCCATTGATCATTTCAGCAAGGGCAGCAATCTCCCGCTCTCCTTTTCTTCCTCCTCTTTCATTCTGAAGCACAGTAGCAGCAAAAGGAAAGTATTGAGAAAGCTGCAACTGGGAGCAGGAATTGCTCTGCAGAGACCCAAGCCTAGAGACCCTGATTGTGCAGAGAAATGTCGCAGTTATGAGGAGAATAGTCAGCTTGCCGTGGTCCAAATGGAGCTCTCTCTGCAAATAGCACTCGAGGTGAAGTGGAATAGGTCATTTAACTTCCCCTTTCACTGCACAGGGAAAGCTGCTACGCCTTACAGCGTGCTGCCTGGAGGATTTTAAAAGGAGTTTTTCCTGTTGTTGGGATAGAGAGTGTGCATGTCTTCTACATCAAGGTTTCCATCGGTAGGAAAGTGTCATTGAATTCCATAAGCAACAGATGAGATCCTTGAAATGCTAATGTTCCTGGGTTTTAAACTGAGCACTAAAGGCACTTGCTCACTTAATGTGCAGTGGGCTGAAAGCTTGCAGTGTGCACAAAAATCCGTGGGTGAAGTATGTCAGTGTGGCTCCAGTGTCTTTCTTGGGAAATGCAAGGAGGCAGCAGCTCACACCAATTCCCCTTTTGCGGCAGAACTGTGCTCTGCAGGAGCAGCCAGAAACACTTTCTGCGTCTTTCACTGCCTTCTGCTCTCTGACTGCACTTCTGCCACGAAGGTAACACAAATTTTTGCTGAGAAAACAGAGGAAGGGCAGCGAGCAGCAAGATTCATGTACAGATTTTCCTTCCCCAGCTGTCCTATGCAAGATTTTATTAACAGGTTCTTTGTTAACAGGGCCCCAGGAAACGGTGAGTCCTCGTCCAGCGCCGCTTGCTCAGCACGTCTTTGCTCCTTCTGCAGCTCTGCCTTGTTTCACAGTCCTTACAGCAGCTGGTGACTGACCTGTCCCCCTACTCAGCCCCTGTCCCTTGAAGCCTCATCACCCCAGTGCCATGAGAAGATAGATTGCTTGTTGAGTGCAGCTCCTTTTGCTCCCCAGATATCCATCAGCTGCCTCTGAGGCACCACCAGTGGCATCCCCGCCTTGCCCAAGTGCAGATCCTTCTTTGGGTCTCGTCCAAGGTCCTCTGTAGCTGATAGAAGAGTTCTCTTCAATTTGGCTGCCTTTGAATCTGACTCTCCTCCTTCTTGTTGCTTAACAGCAGGCTCCTTTCCCAGCTAACTCAAAGTGGCTCCTCATGTGGAAAAACTGAAAATCGAGCAAAATCATTTCAGGGTTGTGGTTTTTTTTTTTCCCCAGTTCTGTTCCAGTGGCCAGCATCCTTGTAATTGGAGTTGGACTGTAAGGAGCTCAGTCACACAGATCCCTTCCAGAAGTTAACTCATGGTCTTAGGTTGATTTATTGCTGTGAACATGCCCAGCCGCATGTGAGGAAGGATGTGTGTGTAAGGCACCTTGTGTGCCAGTCATACTTCCCCCTGGGTCATGTGTTTTTCACACTGGGATTAATCACTGACTGTGTCTCTTGTGAATTTTACTCATTTCTTTGAGTTCTTTCATTTACTTATAGAATGGATTTTCTTAGAGAACCCTATTTAACATCTGTTTTATTCTTTCTGTTTGAAGAGACCGTTCCATCATAAGATCAGTGATTGCAGGCCTGTGTAGTGTTAGCAGTAACCACAAAATTAATAAAACTGGGGTGATGGGAACTCCTTAAAGCATGAAAATGAGTGTCATTCTCTCTACAAAGCTGAAGCTTTGCTTATGATGTTATGAAACTAAACAGCATGTCCCTGATAATTGGCTTTGAGGTTTTCCT
Source organism: Aleadryas rufinucha (assembly GCA_013397815.1). Lineage (NCBI taxonomy): Eukaryota > Metazoa > Chordata > Aves > Passeriformes > Aleadryas > Aleadryas rufinucha. The sequence goes on from VZTH01019558.1 coordinate 126,214, forward strand.
TGCATATGGTAGATATAGAAATGTAGGCCTCTTTTCTGAGTCTGTTTGTGTTAAAGAAGCTGCACTTAAAGCCTATTTTTGACATGCAAAGTATTGCTTCTGCTGTTGGTGTAACATGGGTAACTGTTTATATCAGTTTTGGATTATGTGTCTCTTTAAAATATTTTCAGAGTAGTTCTGAATCAGAACCTAAGTCAAGTACAGTGTGCCAGTTTGGTTAGGAAATACTCCGAGGAATGAATTTTTTATGCATAATTTCCATCGATTTTACATGGCTGAAAGGAAAAAGAAATGCTTTGATAGGCTTCTGTACATTATTGTGCTGGCAATTGATCTTGGTTGATTTTGCATGTTGTAACTGCTAATTAAATAACTGGGATAAGTGTTTCATTTCAATTTTCTCTTCTCCTACAGTGTGACAAAATCAAGCAAGAACGAGATGAGGCTGTCAAAAAGCTGGAGGAGTTTCAGAAAAGTAAGCTGATAATATCAGTGGGATTTCCTTGATGTAGACAATTATGAACATAGTTCTGCACACTCTACAGTAGTGTTAATGCTGAGATTCAGGTCCATTTGCTGTTTCTCCTTCAAAGCCGTGTTTTAAGGAGCTAATCCAATGAGACTTTGCTGTTACAGCATTTGTATGCTCTGGCACAGGTAGTCATTCTCAAGGTGCAAAGTGGTGAAAATACAGTGGTGCAAATGTGGCTCTATCTCACCTGGATTCTGCAAGTGACTTTTGGAATGATGCGTGCTTGAAGTGAGTGGGATTTGATGCTGTTGCTGAGATTCCTAATAATAGTAATGGCAGTTTTTTTCATGAAGCAGTAATAGTACTTTAAGCATAGACACACCAGGAAAGGTTTTTAGGATGAACTGCTCTCATGTGGTAATTTTTAGAGCAAGTTTTATCTCATCTGGGCTGTGAGAATGTCAATATTCAGTTTTACACTTTTATGGTAATGGTTCTATTGAAACCGTGTGGTGTCTGGAAGCAACAAAGCACATCTAATGGGAGTGGAAGTATCCTAGTGGAATAGCTCCTTAGAAGAGACAATTACAATGGGATTGTGGTCTGTTATGTCTGGTTTGTGCCAGTACAGTGAACTGCACGGTGAAGCATCAGAAATGTGGATGAAGTTAATGCAGGAGAAGGAAATCACATGGTCTGTACTTTTGTGTGACTGTGTTAATAGAGGAATTTGCTCACTTCTGTTTTTTAATAGTTGGTGTGATACAATTATGGAAAATAACCTAAAATCAATAGGAATTGTCTGCTGCCTTAAATGATCTTAGGTAACTGTTCTGTGAAGCAAGAATGTTCCCTAAGAAGTATAATTCCTCTGGAAAAACGGCTGCCTGTTTTGTTTTTGTTATGATATGAGGAATACTGGAGTGTGGCAGAAAATGTCAAGTAGTTAAGACTTAAAATTTGAGGTAATATTTGATGTTGTAAGATTTTATAGGTTTCTTTTATCTTCCTTTCACATTTTTAAAGGACATACCTTGTAAACATAGTGATAAAATGCCAGGAATATTAGGATTTTAAAGCAATAATAGAGCCCATTATTTAAACGACAATATAAAAGGCAATTATATTGATGAAGAGCTACATTGGCTTTGTGTCTGTGAATAAACTTGGCCTGTACTCAGCTTCTATTTGTTCTCCTGGCATAAACACATATTGTGTGTGATTCCAGTTTAATGGGGCCCCGTTTGTATGCCAAGCAGCTGCATTTTAGGCCCTATTGCGTGATTTCATAGCTCTCTGAAAATTGGTTCTATTGAGCACAAGAGATAGAAGGTGGTGGTGGGGGGGAAAGCTTCAACACACAATCATTTCTTTTCAATTGGAGCCAGCAAGGTTGATGACAACATGACCATTGTGTTATAATGATAAGACCACTAAGGATCTGTACCTCTCATCAAGGCTTTCACACAACAGCAGATACAATTTAATTCACTGCTCTGTCAGCAGTGCTGATACCATTATGCCGTCTGTCTCCACAGTTATAATCACTGTCCTCCGAGAAATGCAGTTGAAATGATCTTGAGCAGTCAAAGAAACTCTCAATTAAGGCTGCCACTTCCAATGTGTCAGATTGTGTCTTATGCACTTGGTACAATTTTCACTTCCAATCCTGTTTATTTACAATGTCTACCAGTAATTACGCTTAACATGTCATTTAGTGAGGGTGCCCCTGCCAAGGAGATTGTTGGGTGCTGCAGCACCATTGAGGGGGAGTTTCTCGCAGTCAATGCCATCAGCGGCTTTTAGTCCCTGATGGGATGCAGTAGTAATGTTGATAATGCAAGTATCGTGCTCATCAAGTCATAATTAGATGCCACTCAAATGTGCCACTTGTAATAACAGTGTTGATTCATGTTTTCTCGGTGACTGCAACTACTAATTAGTTAAGTGGTTTTTGGTTGGCCTGCATTTGCTGCGGATTATTATTACCCCTGAAAAAAACTGTCAAGGTTAGAGATGTTTCAGGCCACTTAGTGCTTCTTTATGAATATTAATATTGACATAATAAGAACTTTGGACAGACTTAGGAAATAATATATTTTTTGTATTTAATTTGGAAAGACTTTTTTTCCCCTGAGTTAATCATAATTGCAGGTTAATTAAGTTTAAATGAACCAAGAGTAATCCCTAGTTCTGCCATGAGAGCCCAATCCTTGTTTCCTAACTTTAGCCTTGCTTGAGGCCGTTAGATTCCTGTCTGTAAAATGGGAGCAGCTCTGTATCTCCACTGCTCCCTCATCCAGCCCAAAGCATCTCATTGCTCAAAGCTCCCAGGGCTCAGTAGAATAAAACCAGAAGACGTAGGGACATGTACCACCTAAAACGTTTCCTCTCAAATTAAATGTAGCAGCTGGTATGGCACACTTGGAACAGATAATTTCTCCATAGTCAGGAGAAGTGGAAATAAAAAAGGCAACCAAAGAAAGAGGTCTGGTTTCTCTGCTGTTAGAAGACTTGATGTGAATATAGTTTTTAGACCAAGATTTACCAATACACTCCCCTGCCTTTTCTTTTTTGTGGATTTTGTGTCTTTCATGCAGCTACTCAGCAACCGATGTGTTGCTGGTTTCCTCTGGTAACAACAAAGTTTAATAATGAAACCTTCAGCTGATATTAAGTATAAAGCTACATGAATAACATTTGTTGGTGGCCTTCTTTTTCCTGTCCTGAAGTCCTGTTCTGTAGTCATTAAGATGACCTCTGTTTATCAAAGAGGGCTTAAATATCTCTCTTCAGTTTTTAGTCAAAACTCTTGGAAGAGGGCAAGGGGTCTTTTCTACCCAGTGGTATAAAATCACTAGGTTTTAAAGCTTATCTTGATGAAAAGGAGAGGAAATACTATTAGAAAAAAATCCTCTGTATTTACACTGTATTTTCTGGCCTTGTTCCTTCTCTGGAGTGTTGCTCAGCTGCAAATAGCTCCTTTCTATGCATTGAAATCCTGACACTGGGCTGAGAAGGAATCTGTGCCATGCAATGACTTGCAGAATTAGGGTCCAGGCTGCTGCTTAGGATGGATGAGAGTGCCAGGGGCCAAAGAGGAATTGCATCCATGAGCCTGAGAAATGGAAAACTATTCTTGGGTTTTCTGCTTTGCTCCGCTGTGCAGCCTTAAACCTGTCCCTTAGAAAAAGACTTTGAACATCACTAAAGTACATATGTACTGCTGGAAGTTAAGTGGAATTGCAAGCCAAAATGTGTCTGTACTTTTAAATTTTTTCTGACTCACATTGGTCTCCTATGTTACAAAACAAGATTTGTTCTAGAACTTTTTGGTCACTCTTTTGCCTGGCTTTGACAGAGTGATGTGTACCCACAAGTGTAATAGTATTCTGTCACTGCAGGGGACAGATGTGTCTCTTGCTCCTCCAGCTGTGACATCAAGTGTAGTAGCACAGCCGTGTGTTCCAGATGCAGTCAGACAACCCGGTTTTGGCCCTGGAATCAGGGAGGATTTTGTGTGTGTTTTGGAATCTGTGTTGTGAACAGTGAAGGTAGGTGAGACCATTTATTTTAAGGCCTTAGTGAGACTGCTTATTTTAAGGCCTGCTCAATCACAGAGAGACTTCAAATAAGAAACAGACCAGAAAGTGAAAAGAAACTCTGTAATATACCTGAGTTAATCTTGCTGTTTAAAAATACTGAGGTTCCAGTCTTCTGAAAATGTCACGATGGCAATCTTAAGGGATAATCCTAAAGGTCTCATTCTGATTCCTCAAGTGTTAGTGAAATAAAAATGATGAATGAGGATGGTCAGGAAGGGTCCTGCTGGCCTCTGCTTTCATAAATTTATGCTCAGTTCTACAGTTGCCCCTCTAATGCTGCAAACATGGCTTGAGAGAGTTGCTTAAAGAAACAAACCAAATATGCAATGCTCAAAACAGTTCCTGTCCATGCAGATTATCCAATGCACTTGTATTTGAAATGCTTACACTGAAAGTTAGCAAAAGGAGATACGCTGTTTCTGATCATGGGAGGCATGTGTCAAACTCTGGAAAATACTGACTAATTTTTGAACTCTTCCCTTAGTTTCTCACATGGTTATTGAGGAAGTAAACTGTATTCAGAACCATCTTGAAATTGAGAAGACGTGCCGTGAAAGTGCTGAGGCTTTGGCTTCTAAGGTGAGAAGAATCATGGTGATGCTGTTTTATCTGATCTGTTTATTCACCTATTTATCTACGGATTTATTTAAAACTTGAGATTGTATGCATGACCCTTACGTGTTTCTGTATAATCTTGTGGAACTGTGAAATAGTCTGGAAGTGGCAAAAAACTAAAAGCCAGATGCGAGATGCTAAATACCATTCCTGCCTTTAAAGAAAAAAATACCCATTTTAATGTAGTTTCTATTTTCATGGACCAGCATCCTGATCTCTAGTTTTCATATGCATTTAGGTTAAATGGAAAATAAGTTTTAGAACTCCTCTGTGTGAAAACAATAATGAGCATTTCAGTGTCTAAATCAAATGGAAAAAGTCAACCACTGCATTACATTTCAGGTGATTGTTTATGAAAGCAAAGCGAGGGCAGGGGAAAGGTGACCTCCCCTGCTTTGTTGATTGCGTCTAGTCTGATGAATTTAGCAAGTGTGTAATTTTCTATATTCCATCTCATCAGAAGTGCATTATTATTAAAGAATGTTTTTATCTCTCTTATATATTTTTGGTTGTGTAAAATGCATCTGAGCCACTTCATCAGAAAATGGATTACAGCAATTTTGAACCAAATTTCATTAGCAATGCTGACTGCCTTTTTTTTTTTTTTTTCTTTCTCCCCCTTCCCCCCCTTCCCCATTCCCTGCCCAAAGTACATCCTTAGATATGGCAAAAATCACACCAGCAAGAAATCACTTTAATTTAGATGCATTAGCAATGTACTTTCTAGAGGTATTTACTTAATTGTTTGCATAATGACACTATATTAGAATTCATAAGATAGACAATCAGCATATAAGTAAGAAAATGAACACATTTATGCAACTTGTCTTCTTCCCTGCACTCTCCCGGTAATGCACGTACAAGGGCAGTTCAAAGACTCTCTTTTCTCCGTGGGGCTGTTTGTTGCTGTGAGCTGAACTAAACCATGTAGGGTTCCTCACACCACTCTCCCCACTTGCTCACTTTCCTGCTTTGGGAATGAGATGAAAAAGTTCTTTAGTACATCTCGCCTGGCTGAAGGGCTGAGGATAAGGGGGATCAAAGATGATGGCTTAGGTAAAAATTCAGGATCACATGAACTGTACAGAGTATGTTCTCTTTGAAGCTATGTATTGGACTTCTGAAGTCCATGTTGGCTTTGATATGTAGTGTGTCATTAGTAGAAAATTGAGTCTCGTTCTTAAACCTGAGCACAGGGAATGCTTGGCTGGTTGGGTGGGCAGTCACCCTGACATTCACCTGAACAGCCCTGAGGCTGTGCTGAGCTTGCAGAGAGCTGCTGCTCTGGGGTGTCTGGATGCAGGACAGTGAAGGAAATGATGAGAATTAAACGTTTGCAGTGACTCTTGTTCAGTTTTTCTTGATAAAGACAGAGATACCTTGCAGAATCTCTTCTGTACCATCCACCAGCCAGTCATGTGTTTAAGCATCCAGCCCAAAGTGGTTTTTGACTTGTGGTCTGACCCGTAAAGAATTGGTTCATGAGATGGCTTTCATCTTATCTATGTTGACTCTACAGTAATAACTCAAAAGAATTCTGAGATAATTCTGTTGTGACTAGGAATACAGTAGTGGTAGTGTTTGTAGTTTATAAGCAAAATAGGGCATAGGAGAAGGTAAGAATTTTTATTTAACCAATTGATACAGCTGGGAAAACCAGGTGCACTCTCAGGGGCACAAACTCTTCTTCAGGTCATTCAGTTTGGACTCCTGGTTCATTTTTAAAGGTGAGGAGCTGAAGCAGCTATCACAAAGCATGTGCAGCATTAAGATTGACAGTTGATTTGATTGATTTGAACCTACACAGTATTTATTAAACAGAAGTACTAGAGAGGAAAAAAGGGCATGAATAAAGCATCATGTTGAATTCAAGCCTCTCAGAGGAGAAAGTGGACAAGCATCTTGTCTTCAGACCATTCTAATGTTGAATAGAACATTTAATTTAATGTTACTTTTGTCTTCTTTGTTTGATAGATCTTTTAATGATTAAGGACAAAAACCAGTTGACTTTTTTTTTCTTGCCCAGCATCTTAAAGACAGAGTTACTAGCTTCTTACTGTTTGTCCTTCTCACCTTTCAGCTGAACAAAGAAAATAAGACCTTGAAAAGAATTAGTATGCTTTATATGGCCAAACTGGGCCCAGAAATTATCACTGAAGAGATTAACATTGATGACGACGAATCATCCACAGATACAGAAGCTACCTCTGGATCATGCAATTCTGTGCACTGTCAGCAGCAAATAAAAGGTGAGTGTTCTTGCTCATCCTGCACCACCATGCAAGGCAGAAGTTGTCTTGAGAACAGCAGTGTTGGTTTGGAGCAGAGATGGATCTGGTTCCAAGTCATGGTTCCGGGAGTGGTCAGAATCAAAGGATCTCCAGGACTGACTAAGAGCATGGTGGGCTGGTGGTGTGTAACATAAATGGTGGGGGATATACAGCTGCAGAGGAAGTTAAATGCAACAGGAACATGAGATCTACCCAGCTAAGAGAGTTCAGTGCTACTGAGTCAGTAAAGTGAACATTTCCTAAGACCCTTAACAGAGTAAAAGTTAAGTAGAAGGACAAGGTCACCTTCAACTGCAATGTCATTATTTCAGAGCTTGTCAGACAGGACTCTCCATTTCTGTTTCCATTATGTACCTTCATATGCACAAACTTCATTCATGTTCCAGAGCTCTTACCAAACAAGCAGCTTAAAAAGGGACTGTTGTGCTGGGTGAAACAGCAAAGCTTGAGAACATGGAAATAAATTGATAAGACAGATCTATGCTTTTTTTTCAGAAATTTCTGGTTCTTTTTTGAAAGGCAGTTTATATTTCCATCATCCATAATCAGCCTTATTTCTCATCTCTGTGATGAAATCATTGTGATTTTGTGTATTGCTGTGTCATAGTATCCAAAAAAGGGGAACACCCACATTCTGGGTTGGGTGACAAGAGAGATTAAGTGTTTAACTTATTTAAAAAAAGCTTTCACTGTTTTTCTGACTGTAACTTAGAGTAGCAAATGGTGTTTAAGTACAGATTTTCTGAACTTTCACAATGACCTTGTTAATTGTTGTCTTTTTGAGTGCAGCAGCTGCAATGAAGTGGTACCAAGCATCACTGAGGAAAAACGTGTACTGTAAAAATGCTTGTGAAACAATCCCACCCAAGAAATAAGGTGTCACAGTACCCTTCTATAATAAGCAGATTTATGCCCAATAGATGTAGGAAAAGAGGCAGCAAATGGTGTGATGCACACCATGCAACCCATGTGAATGGGAAATAAGACTCTGGAATACCTCCTGCCTTTATTGGAGAAAGGTGTCAAGAATACATTTAGAGAGCAAACACTGGCTGCAGATCAGATGGGAGCATTGTTAGGAGGGTAGCAGGGTCAGACTAGAGAAATATTGTAGAAAGGCTCTGATGTATCTGCTTTCTGTCTTGAACAATACATTGAAGTGTGAAAAGTGATATTTGGGGGATCTTCTAAGTCCTTTAGCCTTCTCACCATTCAAGAAAGTATTGGATGTTTCTTGGAATGCTTTCTTCCCTCCCACCACTTTTCTGTAGGGATACATGAATAAGGCAGTAAAATCTGAGGCTCTCTGTGGTATGGGGATATGCCTTCTTCTCTGGATGGTGAGGTTGATATATGTATTGTAAAACCAGAATTAATCCAGGTACCACAAATTTCAGTGAGATGTTTTTTCCCCATTAATTTCTCCAGAGAGCACAAATCCATAAAACAGTGTATCAAGACAAACAATGTGTATCAAGAATCTTCTGGGAAAACAGGTCTTTTTATTTGCTTTAGAAAGTGTATGCCTTTAATTTAGAGGACAATAAATCTGAGGCTCCAGAACTGGGAGGGGGGATGCTGGTGTAGAATGGACATTTTCAAGATATGAGACCAAACAGAATGGCATCCAGCCTGTCATTGTCATCTGCAATTGATTAGCCACAATTTTCTCAACTCGTGGCTGGTATTCAATGAACAGCAGTGCTGTGAAATACTGGAAGCAGGTGGGGAATGAGAGCACTTACTGAAAGCTAATATATATCAATAAATTTTGATTTTTGTGGTGATTGTATGTTAACCTAAACCTTGATATATTATGTATGCAAACTGATCTCCTGTTAAGAAGTGATTATAATCAAATGTTTTATTCCATTGTGGATTTAATTTATTTCATATTTTAATAATTAAGGAACAAAAATTCTGAGGGGAAAATTACAAGCATTAGCTCTTCCATCAGTAAAGGTTATATTCTGACTCTGTTCACATAATGTTACAAAGACTATAAATTGGCAGCTGTTCAGGACAATTTCTTCAGTGAAAACCTCCCAAGTATTAACTGCCTGTTGTTTTGTTTATTTCCCTCGTGACAAGAACTCACGATCCAAAAAGAATTGAAGTGCATTAATTTGTTTTAAAGGATGCCTCTTAAAAATTGCTTTCTGCTGCCTCCATACCAGAGTCTCTGTGATGAGGCAGTCTCCTGAGCAGGACTGAGGACATTCTGTGGTGGCAGGATTGGCCCTGTTATAGCAGGAAATGAATCATTCAGAATGCAGATAAAGACAGCAGGACTGAACAAGGAGCTTACCTCAACAGAGTAAAACTGAAACTATGGCCCAGTTATTTGACACTTATGCAAAGCTCATTAATTATTGAAGATGTTCCTTGATTACAACTGATGCTGGATACGTAGTTCAGGTGTTTCATACTCAGCTGTGCTTGCATTGCCATGACATTTCCTTTGTTGTTGTTTTTCAAATAAAATTATATTCTTCATTTCCTTCCTCAAACTGCAGAGCTGCGAGATCAAATCGTATCTGTTCATGAGGAAAAGAAGACCTTGGCCATTGAACTGGAAAACCTGAGGTGCAAACTTGCAGAAGTAATTGAAGAAGTATGTATTGTACCATGGAAGGCGAGACCATGTTAGCATGGAGTCGGTACTTTCTGTATCTTATTTTGCTAAAAACGCTCAGTTGTGAAGTTAATTGAATACTGTCTAATCTCAAGCCCTGCCAGTGATGGATCACTTAGAGCATGTCCCTGGAAGGGACCTCTACGTCACAGTGCAGTCTGCCACTGTAGCTGGCACGTGACTTCTCCTTATCTGTTTGATCTGTTGTGATGCCCATATTCCAGCTGTCACCTCCCCTTCCTGACAGCCCCTCACCCATCACAGCCTGCAGGGTTCTTTGGATTTCCTTAAACCCATAGATGCGTAAGAAATACTTTTGTACTACATGTAGTTTAATCACTGGTGCTAACTCATGGAGTATATCCTTAATTTTAGCCACTGGCAGTGCTGTGTCATGGTAATTAAACCAGCAAATTGGCTTTTCAAGCCAGCAGAGTTTCGTTCCTGCTTGAAAACTGCATAAGCCATGTACTGATGCAGATCAGGACTTAGTGGCTCTTCCTGTCTGTGCAACACTTGCATTCAGAAAGACACAGCTGACAGCACTTGGACAATGAACAGAGCCCAGGGGAAAAAAAAACAAAACAAAACAACAAAACAGGAGTCTGACTATATTAAAATGCAAGCAGTCAAGTAACTTTTCAGCCAGGTGCTGTGGCACCTGATCCTGAAAGGTTCCAGAGATGTTATATTTGCGGCTGTGACTGGAATGTGCCATGGGAGGATTAGTTCATAACCCTTTTATGAGATCAGTTACAGCATCTGTAAGGTGGAGTAAAAATGCTTTCCATCCCACTGGAAACCCCAGCATCAAGCCAAACCTAGGAAAGAGAACTGCTGACAGCAAAATACTGTTTGCATTATGTATGAGCTGTATGCCTTGTGCCATTAACTAAGATATTCTTGGGTTTGATGTGTTCTTTATGCTTTTCTAGGTAAATAAATTGAAAGAAGAAAAGGCTGTTTTGACAACCGAAGTTAATAAGCAACAAAAGCTGTTGGAGAAATGTAACAGAGGTGTGTGGTCTCAGCAGGTTCTCTAAGTTTGCTACATCCTTTGCAGAAGCTTCAGAGCTTTTCTGTTGCAGTACAAAGAGTAGGTTACAGAACAGTGACTGTGGTCCAGATCTGACACTCGACCTTATTGCTGCAGGCACTGCATCCACACATGGACTGTTCCAGACTCTCTGTACTCCAGGAAAATGTGACAGTGTAAATAGCAGGTGTTATGTGAGAACAGGAAAACTTTTCCTGTGTGACACAAATAGCAAACTAGGGCAGGGGCACAATCCCTCACAGAGATGGAGTTTGAACCTTAGTCTCCTGTTTTCCTGAATCATTACACCAGTCTTCCTTTTAGTTGGGACACAGCTTGTAATTTTGAATGTCTAAAGACTTGGGAGCAACTTGTTTTATGTTCAAAGGATGGTGAGAAAAAGGCAGGAGTGCTAGAATGTAAGAAATATGATTTCCAAATTATGAAAGAAAATCAGAAATTTTCCTTTACTGGAAAGAGGAGAAAGGTAAAACCAGGGCAGGGTAAGTCTAAAAAGAGATATGACTCAGAAAAGGGAAGCTTTTGCTTAATGAAGGTGAGTATTCTGCATGAGTAATAGTTGACCCAAGGAAGTTTAGAGGAGAGGGAAAAGATTTTAGTGCCTTGGATTACTCTGCCCTTTCCTCTTGTTGCTTACTAAGCCTTAAGAAATTAAAAATTGTTCAGTAAAAGGCCTTATTGGGTGTTTCCCATTTTCCTGAAATGGAAGACAGTGGGTCTGGCTGAGATATAGTAGGGCAAATCCTGTAAGCTTCCTCCATCTCTTACCCCTTCCATGTGTCTGCATTGCTTAAGCCATGACAGGCAGTATTTGAAGGCTCTTACAACACCAAACTTCAGAACAGTTGATTAAACAGATTAGCTTGAAGCTTTTGATGGGACAGTGTGGCAGATGAAAATTTTCTGAAAAATTTTTTTTTTCTAAGCATTTTCAAAAGAACAATCCCTGGTTTCACATTTGCCCATTTTCCTGGAAGAAAGAGTTAAATTAAAGCAAGATTTTTTTGTATGCATGAAACGAGCTACCAAAGTTTTCAATACCTCCTGTACCCTGTGTTTGTGTGGCACTGTGTTGAAGCTGTGCACGCAGTGCATTTCAGTCAAGGTTGATGAATTTATCTTAAGTCTTTCTAAGTATGTGGGTTGTTGGTTGAATATTTTTTGTGTGTTGGTTTTTGTTTGTTTATTTGCTCTTTTAAGTTAGCATAATTTTGAGAGTCAGGTGTGCTGGGATATATATCCCACTGTCTAAATCACCACTCACTGTACCTGCCTTTAAAAACTGTTACACTTACCTCCAAACCAGGTAAACTAATACAGATTCCTTAAGAATAACATAATCTTTGATAGATTCTGCAAAGCTCTTTTGAGGCAAAGAGAGGCAAAATATGGTCTGTGGTACTTGATGCCTGCTACTGGACATTTTGAGTCTGAAAAGGAGGAGGAATATTACTCTGTTCAGAAGATCAGTAATTGTGCATATATGTGGTGAGGTTTAGGACAAATATTGCAAAGAAGACTGTATATGGAAATGTGAAACTAGGTCATGCTGTCAGCCAGGGATTCATGGTACTAGGGAACAGCAGCTTATCTGGGTAAATCAAACAGTACTTCTTCTTTTGATCTGTTCCAGTTTTATTTCTGATCTTGTTTTATTCTTATAAACAGTGTCTGTGCTGGCAGTAGAGGAATATGAAGAGCTTCATGTAAACTTTGAGCTGGAAAAGAACCTGCGGAAGAAAGCAGAGTCATTTGCACAAGAGGTGAGCAGTCAAGGAAAAGGGGTCTTGTAAAATGAAGACATTGTAACTGGGCAAAACCTTGCCAGCTTGGATGACTTGATTTCAACTCCCAGCTCTCATCTAACCCCACATATGACTTAGCCAACATGTGTATTTCATCCATAGAAATGAGTTTACTCTTTCAACAAGCACTTATAAAGCACTTTGGAATTACTCATGCAGTCTTACCCTATGTCCCCTTTCAAGGCAAGGCTTTAAATTTATAATGGGCTTAGTTAGCCACGATATTTCAATGTGGAATATGTAGTTGTTGGATCTGGGAGAGATTAGCTGCCTTTCTAGTGATATATTTTGAAGACTGTTTTTCCTGAAAAATATGTGGACTCATAAAAAAGGTGTTGCAATAATAAAGTATTATTGGAGGGACACATACATTTTGAAAGATTATATTGAAAGTACTTCTTGTAATTGAATAGCAAACTGACAGGCAAGAACTTAAGTACAATGCCAAAGAAATGCTGATTATTTGCAAACAAGTATTTCTTGGGTTTTGTCATGATTTAGTTGTTGCCTCCTCCAGAATATGGGCCCCTGTTGGTGCAGATGTCCGAGTAGCTGTTCACTTGAAGGTTTTCATTCCATAAACTTCTCTTTTCCAAAATGGAATCATTATAACAGTGAACTTCAGGCCTGCATTGTTTTTCCCTTTGTGTACCTGCTTGTCTTCCTTTGCTGTTGTGCTGTTCAGAAAGATTTTTAGAAAGCTTTCTAAAATACATGACCATGTGACAACAGAGGCATTGCTGATTTAGTGTTTGGGGAACCAATATTTAAAATTACTTTAAAAACCTGTTATCGTTGGCCTGGTTTCACACAGATGGTGTCCCTTGAGTGACCTGAGACATTAGAGACAGGCTCTGGCCCACCAGTGCATCCACAGCAGTGCAGCTTTCTGCTCCAGTGAGGCTGTGAGAGCTTCCTGTCACTTGGATCGTGTCGCAAGGTCACAGCTGTGTTTTGAGAGCTAAGTTTTCTAGGATTTGCTTACAGTAGCTGTGTTTGGATTATGTTAAGGATGTTCAGGATTTTCTGCTTGCTTTCATTAGCCACCTGTTTTCTCTGTCTCTATAAAATGTTTTAAAAACCAAAATTTCTGCTGGATTTTCGCTTGGATTTTGCAAAAGCCACAGTGGTTGGTTGTGATAAGCTGTGCAGTGTCGGGAGAACGAAGAGCTTTGAGTAAAGGGCAACACTGCAGGTTCAGTGCTTTGTTCTTGATTTGTTTGGAGCACTTGGAGAAAGGAAATAGGCTCCAAGTAATGTGGCTGTCACTGCAGCTGAAGAATGGAACATCTTAGTGTTCTGTATTGCTGTTTGTGATGTCTCAAACAGCCTAAATGTGTGGTTTAGCTCAGTAAAATACAGAACTGTGGAGGTGCACATTGGTGGTGGGCACATTGTCTGTCCAAGGGGTTGAACCACCTTGAGTTTGCCTTCGTGGTGTGGTTAGCCCAGGCATTCAGGCTCACCCCTTTCCCTTTTTCCATAGCATGGGTTCATTTTCTGTCTTTGCATTATGGCTGCCATGGGAGGGACGAGGGAAGTGGCTGCTGGGGGCTGCTTTTTGGAGGGATGCCCTTGGCCTCCTGCCCTTCTGACAGGTGAGGAGGATTTTCCACAGAACAGGAGCACTTGGGAGTGCAGGTGTGAGAGATAAGGGGCAGGTGAGGATGTGTGCAGAAGCGAGCACAGGTGGGGAAGAGGACAGACATGGAGCAAGAGAGGGAGGGAGCAGGCACATAGAGGAGTGAGGGAACACTTGAAAATCAGAGCTTTTGATTAAAATAAAAAATAAAAAACCCAATACAGCTTTAATTATAGTCATGCTGCTGGCACCACCGTAATACATATTTAATTAATCAAAAGTGATCCAACTTCAAACATTAGAATTCATGCTCTTTAGAGGTTCTAAAGAAACTGAGTAAATATTGTCAGCCGTGGTGTGGAGAGGGGGAAGGAAAAGGAGAGAGGGTTTGAAGTGAGTCACAATCCATTGTGAAAGGTACAGGAATCTGCATAAAAGAGCTAAATAAATAGAGTGTGTAAGGGGCGGAGGCATGGAAAAATCTGTACCTACCTGAATAAAACAGGGTTGTTAACACAGGAATCTTGGCAAGCTTAACCAGAATTCTAGTGTCAGGTTTTAAGAGACACTTTAAGATCTCTCAGCTGTTTGTGGAGCAGTTTATAAGAAAACAAAGGAAGGCAGAGAGTATCTTGAAGGCCATTGCAATAATATAGAGGTAGCCCTGAAAAGCACTCTCCCACAAAGATGAGCAAAATACAATACATGCAGCCAAAGCAAACCAAAAGCGGGAGAACATGGTGTGAGAAGCAAATTGAAACTCTTAGCAATGTAAAAATCTCATGAGTTTAACAAAATAATCTTGCTTAAGTGGTTTATTAAACATACATCCTGCCTTGCAACAATATTTTGTAAAGTGATGTGGTTTAAACCCAGCTTGCAACTCAGCCCCACACAGCAACTTGCTCACCTTCCCCTGATAGGATGGGGGAGAGAATTGGAAGTTTAAATAAGAAAACTAATGGGTTGGGATAAAGATAGTTTCCTAAGTATAGATAAAGCTGCACATAAAAGCCAGGTAAAACAAGAAATTCATTCACTGTTTCCCATGGGCAGACAGATGCTCAGCCTTCTCCGGGAAAGCTGGGCTTCACTGGGTACAGCAGCCACTTGGGAAGACAAACACCATCACTCTGAATGTCCCCTTCTTCCTTCTTCCCACAGCTTTACATGCAGAGCATGATGCTGTGTGGCCTGGACTATCCCTGTGGGCAGTTGGGGTCAGCTGTCCTGGCTGTGTCCCTCCCAGCTCCTTGTGCACCCCCAGCTCACTCACTGGTGGGCTGGGGTGAGGAGCAGAAAAGGCCTTGACTCCCTGCAAGCACTGCTCAGCAATAATGAAAATATATTTTGATTATCAACGGTGTTTTCAGCCCAAATCCAAAACACAGCCCCAAACCAGCTACTATGAAGAAAATCTACTCTTCCAGCCGAAACCAGCACAAGTGAACAGTTCATTATAGTGTATGCTGGTGTAGAGATAATCCCTGCACCTGAAGTTCTCTGGAAACCTCACGGAGAAGAAGTAGTGTGCTCTCAAATTCGGCATTGAGATGTTCTTTTTCCTGTCCTCTGTATCTTGGACAAATAGAAATGAAGTGTCAAACTGCTGAGCAGTTTGTTGGGGTTCTTTTCACTTCTGAGGCTAGCACAGGCTTTTGCTCAAAAAGCACAACTGGAAAATGTTTCCCAAGTGTTTATGGTAACCTGTAAAACAGTTTGCAGTTGAGAAGTTGAAGGGCTGCATTCAAAGGAGCTATGATCCAGATGGATTAAAACAGTTCAGTGAATCTCTAATGTGCATTGTTCATCTTTTATGGACTTTCCGTCCCGTGCTCGATGCTTACACCATCCTACAGCTGTTTGTGCTTTTAAGTAACTATTTCGCAACAAAATGTGTGTATTTAACTTGTTTTTCCTCAAAATACCTGCATCCCATACCTGGGCCAGTGCACAGCTGACTTAACTTACTCTGGGACTGAGTCTTCCCTTATTGAAAGATAAAAGGTGGATGTCAACTTAGGGAAAATCATTGTCGCTCTTAGCAGATGTCTGCACTACTCATGAGGTTGCATGCAATGAGTTTGGTTATGTTGATGACATGAGCTCCCAAAGAACGCTTCCTCAGATGCTTTTGTGACCTTTTGGGTTAATTTGTGAGGACTTCTGCATTAACATGTTACATCT
>VZTH01019558.1:143090-163886 GCA_013397815.1 Aleadryas rufinucha
TTCCCATGGGCAGACAGATGCTCAGCCTTCTCCGGGAAAGCTGGGCTTCACTGGGTACAGCAGCCACTTGGGAAGACAAACACCATCACTCTGAATGTCCCCTTCTTCCTTCTTCCCACAGCTTTACATGCAGAGCATGATGCTGTGTGGCCTGGACTATCCCTGTGGGCAGTTGGGGTCAGCTGTCCTGGCTGTGTCCCTCCCAGCTCCTTGTGCACCCCCAGCTCACTCACTGGTGGGCTGGGGTGAGGAGCAGAAAAGGCCTTGACTCCCTGCAAGCACTGCTCAGCAATAATGAAAATATATTTTGATTATCAACGGTGTTTTCAGCCCAAATCCAAAACACAGCCCCAAACCAGCTACTACGAAGAAAATCTACTCTTCCAGCCGAAACCAGCACAAGTGAACAGTTCATTATAGTGTATGCTGGTGTAGAGATAATCCCTGCACCTGAAGTTCTCTGGAAACCTCACGGAGAAGAAGTAGTGTGCTCTCAAATTCGGCATTGAGATGTTCTTTTTCCTGTCCTCTGTATCTTGGACAAATAGAAATGAAGTGTCAAACTGCTGAGCAGTTTGTTGGGGTTCTTTTCACTTCTGAGGCTAGCACAGGCTTTTGCTCAAAAAGCACAACTGGAAAATGTTTCCCAAGTGTTTATGGTAACCTGTAAAACAGTTTGCAGTTGAGAAGTTGAAGGGCTGCATTCAAAGGAACTATGATCCAGATGGATTAAAACAGTTCAGTGAATCTCTAATGTGCATTGTTCATCTTTTATGGACTTTCCGTCCCGTGCTCGATGCTTACACCATCCTACAGCTGTTTGTGCTTTTAAGTAACTATTTCGCAACAAAATGTGTGTATTTAACTTGTTTTTCCTCAAAATACCTGCATCCCATACCTGGGCCAGTGCACAGCTGACTTAACTTACTCTGGGACTGAGTCTTCCCTTATTGAAAGATAAAAGGTGGATGTCAACTTAGGGAAAATCATTGTCACTCTTAGCAGATGTCTGCACTACTCATGAGGTTGCATGCAATGAGTTTGGTTATGTTGATGACATGAGCTCCCAAAGAACGCTTCCTCAGATGCTTTTGTGACCTTTTGGGTTAATTTGTGAGGACTTCTGCATTAACATGTTACATCTGTGAGTGGATGCCGCAAAACCAGCACTGGAGAGGCAGGTCCATGCTTGCAAGTTCCACACTCTGTGCTTTACCAAGGATAGTTCAACAGCAACTGATATCTGAAAGTAATTAATTTTCAGTCCAGCTGACTGAACTGGATTTAATAATTAAAGAGACATGATAAGTAGTTAGTACTTGAATTCTCCTGAGCTTGGATGTTACCACTTTTGAAGCATGATGTAATGCTAATATGTTTCATCAAGCTTTTTCCCAGGAAGAGGCTTGGGGAATGGTAACAGATGTATGCTCTAAGAAATCATCTCTTTGGTCTCTTTCTCTTTCCCCCCATCTCTTTTTGTTCAGGCAATTAATCTATGGGGGGGGGGGGGAAAAAGTGAAGGTGTTTACTTCTTTTTCATATGGTGTATGATCTACCTCTGAATCTATTAGATGGTGTCTAAATGCTGTAAGGCTGTGAGCATTTTAGAATGTATCACTATGCTTCTACCATAACATAAAGAGAACTGCAGGAAATGAAGAAATAAATAACAATAGAGATTATTTTTTCCCCTGTACTTTGGGCAGTTATGTCTCATAAGTGAAGAATGAGTGCTGCAGTTTGAGATACCCTTTTACACAACAGGCTGCTAAAATAAATAATGCTCTGTTTTTAAGGAAGTCACATTGTTGATGGGAATTCAGTTTGCTCACACTCAAAAGTACGTGCTTCAAGCACCTCTGTGGTGAGAAGCAAATGATGGACAAAAAATAAGCTTAACTCATCTACTCCAATTCTCCCATTCTGAGTGAATTAGACCTCTTCTTTTGAGCCACAAAACTTACTATTGCTGCAGCTTGTAGCTCTTTAGAAATAGTCCCTTCAGAAGCTGTCTGGCAATTAGCCAAGTAACTAAAACCAACTGTGTTGTATCTTTATTTGTCTGAAATATTATGAATTATCTGCATGATGTTGGCTGTCCATATTATGCATATGTTCTTTTTCATGGTCACACTGCTCACTTTTCTGTGTCAAAAAAAGGAGGACTTTGACTCCTCTAAAGGAGTGTATATATGTTGGGGTTTTTTTCCTGATTAGCCATTGAACTAAAAACCATACCTGGAGTTGTATTCTAATCCTAAATTTAGAGCCGCGTAGTGCCCTCTCAAGCCCTAATCAGACATGATAACTCTGTGCTCCCCATCACATAAAATCCTTCAAACAGCCTGTTCTTGGGGAGATACAAGTATCTTGATCCTGCCTCCCTTGGGACTTATTTCAGGTCTGAACACAAGACTGTAAACTGTGACCAGTGTAGGTGGGTTACCCCTCTGTGAAGATGAGTCACTGATTGCTCACTAGGTTGTGGAGGGGATGGGGCAGTGCTGCTGAGGATTGAAATAAGGACCAGCTGCTCAGCTGAGTGGTCTTCTCTTTTCTGTTTGACACTTCCGGAGTTTGACTCTGCTTTGCTACTTACCTTTTGTTATTCTGTTTATAGTGGACAGCGTGCCACTGATTTTTATTTTACTTGATGCAACCATTGATTACCTTATTAGAACAACACCTGCTGTATTGGGACTTTTTTTTTCCTTCAAACTGTAACTAAGACAAAAATGTTATTGCTCACAGCAAATGCCCAAAGGATGTATAGATGGGAAGTGTAGCCACATGTGAATATCAGAGAATTTCCTTTGTCTTGTTTTGCTCCTGGGAGAAAGGTTGGTTGGAAAGCATCCAGTTTTATCCTGAACCTTATTTGAACGAGGATCGGTGTTCCCAGGGACTTGACACTAATGGAGTTGCTTTCTAACTTTTTTAATGAGGAAGAATTCCTTTTTCAGCCCTGCTGTAAACAAAAAACAGCTGCAGTGAACGCTCTGTCGGGTAGGGGCTGGAGCAAAGGGCTGAGAATGAGGTATGGCCTCACTGAGGTCAAGGGAAAAACTTCTCTTATTTTCACCCCCTTTTTTTCACCTCCCTAGTTTTTGTGAAAACTCTGCTGATGGGAAGTGGCCAGCTCCCAGATTTCCCGTACTTTGCAGCTTCTCTTTGTAAACTCAGAGAGAGAAGGATACATAACTGGTTTGCACAGTGCTGGGAGATTTTAAAACTTAGGCTGATAGGTGAAAACAAATAGTTTTTCTTTGTGAACTGCCTTTAGCTGCAGGCATGGTTTTCAGTAGATTCCTGCACTATTGACTTGTGTTTCCAGCATTGATTGGGATGCTCTGCAGATAATTGTCTAGCAGGTGGCAAAGTCGGAACTAATCCATCAATTGGTTAAATTCCACCTAGTCCAAATAATCTTGTTAGTAGCTGTTTTGCCCTTTCAGCAGTCACTTTAATTAATATTCAGGGTTGTGCAGACAGTCAGGTTTCCGCCCTGCTGAACCAGGAATTGATTTTTTAAATTTTAAATTAGAATTAATTTTTAAGGGTCTTTTTTGTCCTGTGTCAAACACACAGAGCAGCCTCTCAAAAACTTTGAATCAGTACCACCAGCCTGCTTGACAAGAATGTCCTGTCTGGTTTTGTCCCTTCCACTTAGAATATGTTGGCACTTAAAGAAATTGTGTAAGTAACTTCTGAGATGGATGGGACTCCCTGTGAGAATTTGGTTCCCATGGGTCTGGTTGCAGCATTACCTTATAATCAAATCTCTTTTTTTGTGGTTTTGAAGATACTTTCATATTTGTGAGCAGGAACATATTTGCAATATCACGAAAGCAATTTATAAAGCTAATTGAAAATGCAGGACTTGATGTGAAAGCTTCTGAATGAAAAGATTTTCATCCAGGTCTTGAAAAGGATTTTTATCATTTTGTTGCAGAAGAACATGAAACAAAGTGAATATGAATTTTCTACACTTGGTGAAGTATCTGCTCAAGTTGAAGAAATCAAGTTGCTCTACTTGATTTCTTCTTGTTTTGGCGGCTTTCTGCTCCCTCAGGCTGGAACAACTCTGGTTGGGTTTAGTGGCAGAAACTTGGTGAATAAAGATCTGGAACTGATCACCTCAAACTATTCTTCAGATTCAAAAAAAAAAAAAATTCCAGATTTTCACTTTGCTTTCAGAGTTCACAGTGGGTAAACTGTGATGTTTGCTGGAGTTGGCTTCTGGAGAGAGGTTGTTTCTGTCAGGGTTAAATAACTTCTGTGAGTGACTTAACAGGAACACAGAAGACTTTGAGACAGTACTGAGTTGTTTTGCAGTGATTGAGAGGCCTTCCTCCAGTATAATGTTCAAAGATGCTGTTTCTTTTAAGAATGTAAAATGGTAAATGAGGGAGTTGCAGTACAAAGGCAAACCTTTATGGATTGTTGTGGGTAGCTTTGATTCTGAAATTGTCTTGCCTTTGAACTGGTTTTGCCAGAGCCCTACTAGTATAAGGTAACATAAGCATAAATTGGTTTGACTGGCAGGATTTGGGGGCAGAGAGCTGATGTCCAGTGCACATTTGACTTTGCATTGTCAGCAATTTGTTCCTGTTTGTTTTATAACAAAGGGTAGCACCAGCACCTACGTTCATCATTTCCTCTCCATCAAATGCTTCCAGTGCTTTGCTGCCTGCCCCCATGGCACAGCTTTGCCCAGTGGAGTGTTCATTGCAGGTTTTATTGGCATTAGGGCTGCATCAATTGACTCCTCCTGGCACGCAGGGTCAGGCAGGCTGCGAGGGGAGTTAAAAGTTCAGCACGGTCAGTGGCCTTCTCGCTCTGTCTGCACAGCTACACTGGGAGCTGCTGGCTGGGAAGGCTCAGCTGAAGTGTCTGTGCAGAGAATGCTTGCCACAAACCTGCAGCAGCTCGTATTTGTTTAGTATCCAAGTGTATTAAAAGAAATAAATCACAGAGCATTGTAGCAGCAGCAGACGGGAAGAAACGATGTTTGTTGTATCTGTAGTTTTGGTTTGTGAATAAACAGGATGGGAATCTGAAAAGATGTCATGGAACTTTTGTATTTCTAATACTTTGTTCTTAAAATATCTCCTTGCTTTTGCTGAGCTCTACAGCAGTGTTTTTGCAGGCTGAGGGAGTACCTGCATTCTCAGGCTGTTCTCTGTTCTCCTGCCATAAGTGGCTCTGCTGACCCGTGCACACTCATGTGAAACCTCAGCATGACCCAGTCCCTGCTTCTGCTCTAAGAACAGGCACAGTCGAGTGGAAGCCCTTGTTGCCTGGGGGCAAACCTCCACCTGAACGAGATGTCAGGGTGCAGAATAAATTCTCCAGGAATTTTTTTGTCAGGAAGCAATCTTTTTTTTTTTTTTCCTAGTTCCTAAATAGTCTGGGAGGAACAGATCTCTCAGAGAAACTGCATATGCTGACACCTTCTGCACCTCTTCAGTGAAGCCTAGAGAAGTGTCTGATTTTTTTATCAATGTCAGGTCTCTAGACCTTTTGATTTTTGCTCCCCACCCCCCACGATGTATTCATTTGCCACATCAAAAATATAACTTGGGGAGAGGAAGGAACACAAGGATCAGAGCTAAAAGGCTGAAATTGCCCTGAAAAGCCTTTTCCCAGGGCAAGTGCATACACTGATTACACAGACATGGACTGAAATTCATTTCCTGAAGAAATGGATTTCCCATCATTCACATATCCAGCTAACCCTCATTAAATGGACTTTACACCAAGGGTTACAGATGTGTTTGAGGAGATAGCCTGTGAATTCATAGATATTTTATCTTCCACCTAGAGTTCTCTTAATCTTCCCAGAGCTCCCAGAATGGGGATCAGATTGTTCCCATTTCCAGGAAACAGAATTCAGAGGTGTGTTTAAATTCTGAATGCTGCCAACATGTGGGTGATTGAGGTGTAGCAGTGGGTGGTTCTCAGCAAACACCTGGTTCCTTTCAGTGTGAGCTTAGCTCTTGTGAATTCTGCTCTCAAACTTCCTTTCCCCTTTCTTCTCACCTTCTTCTTCAGTATTCCTACCACATTAACACGATGTTAGTATCTTACTTTCTTTCCAGTTGCCATTTTAGCATTCAACTGTGCCTGACTGTTGTTTTTGTCGGGGGTGGGTTTTATTTTGGCAGATGTTTATTGAACAAAACAAGATGAAAAGGCAGAGTCAGTTGCTTCTGCAAAATTCTGCTCCTGATCAGCAGCTTTTGAAGGCTTTGGATGACAATGCTAAGCTAACCCACACATTAGAAGAAGAGAGGCTTCAACACCAGCAAAAGGTAAAACAGAATTTCTTTTCATGTCATGCAGAAGTTTTTGAAAACCTCCTGAATTTAAGAAGTGATATGTCTTTTATTTACATTTATATTACATTCAGAATTACTTGAGATCGTATCCCCTGTAAGAGCTCAGAGTTTAAGAACTAAATTTCAGAGAGGGTTGTGATTGCCTTCATTCTGGGTCACTGTTCAGACATGAGTACAAAACTCGAAGGCTCTGGTTTAGGTAAGTATTTTATTCTGGGTGCCAGTAAAGTGCAATTACAAGCAGAAGTCAGATTCCATTAAGTGAAGAAAGGACAGGAGAATATTTTGGACATTGAGTAATACAAAGGGTGTCTGGGGGGGGATAAGCGAGGAAGAACACGAGGTGAGAGGTAGGCAGTGCACATGAGTAGTCTGGGTCTTGCTGAACAAATGGATGGGGGAAAGCCAGACATGCTGGAGCAGGGAAGTGTGGGGTGAATCTGCAAAGTGGTGTGAGAGGATCTAAACTGATAGGATATAAACAAATGTCTTCTCTGAAACTGGAATAGATCAAGCTCTTGACTGGGAGAAATCACCATTGCTTCCCAGGGAAGCCTGAAAATGAGCTTTCCTTTACCCCTGAGGCCTGTTCCTAAAACTCTGTTAGTAGAGTAATGCTAGGGGTGGGTAAACAATTCCTGTCCTTTCATCTGTGCAGCAGTACTGAGACTATGCAATCTCAAATGCTTCTGAATGAGTATTTTGGAAGAATAATTGCCAGTTCACAGAAAACCTCTGCATCTTTTGCTCCTTTGAAGTCCAGAGCAAAATGTATGTATTTAGGGAGCTGGGAAGTTACTGCTGCTCTGCATCTGAATGCTGCCTCTGAATCAGATATTCCATAATTCCCCCACTGGCATCTGCATGAGTTGAGACAAGGGAGTTTAAATAATGAGCCTGTCAGTGGAAGCAGTAAGAGAACAAAAATGTCAATGTTCTCGTGCTTCAAATGAGGAAATGTTCTGAAATTAAATTCTAATTATGTGATAAAAACCTCTATAAAAAGAAAAGGGAACAACATAAAGCTTAAGTGCTTTGGAGCTAAAGACATATTTTAAAGAAGAGATAAAGCAAGTTGGGGTTATAACAGAAAATTCTGACATCTCTCAGAAGAATCTTTCCAGCTCTCATTTAAAAATTGTCCTGTTTCTGGGGCTTGTGCTTCACTCCTGTGCTATAACATGATGTTGTTAGGCATAACTGTGCCTAGTGGGTTATTTGCCAATGGGAGGGACAGAAAATGCCTTTTATTGTGATGAATGCTCTTGTTTGTCAACTGCAGATCAAAGAATTAGAAGAGCAGCTAGAGAACCAATCACTGCATAAGGAGATTAGTCGCCTTAAACAGCAACTAGAACTTTTGGAAGAAGATAAAAAAGAGCTGGAGCTGAAGTGTCAGCATGCAGAAGAAAAAGCTAGAGACCTAAAGCACTCAGGTAAAATCATGTAATAACTTTCATTTTAGGGGTAAAGTGTTTGTATGGGGGTGGTTGGTGCACATGTAATGGAATTATACACGTTACATTTGAGACCCCAGAAGCTTTTGTGTAGCTGTGATCCAGATCTGTGCTTCACTAGACAAAGCACAGCAACTGCCTTCAGCTGCAGAACAACTGTGTCCAAAATGCATGTGAAGAAATAACCTTGTAAAACTTCTCTAAGGAACAAAAATCCTGGTGTTAGGTTGCCCTGAGTCTTACAGATGGATGAATGTATGGGAATGGGTGTCTGTGTGAAAGACACAAAAGATGGTACCTGGAATTTAAAGCCACTCAGTTGATTTTTAATTTTGTTAGCTTTTTAGATTTAAAAGTAAGTGTAAAATACTATAATTCTGATTGCAAGAACAAAGAACAATATCCACTTTGGAAATTGTATTCTGTACTTCTGCCATAATTCCTACAGAACAATTGCTAAGGATTTTTGGAGCTAAAAGAAATTCAAGACTCTTTTTTTTCTCCGTTTCTGCCCTTCCCCAGTTAATTATGTTTGACAGCATTTCAAGTGCAGAAAAGCAATTTCCACATTTTAGGTCTGACATGAAAACAGGAGAGGAAAAAATCCATTCTACCACCACCCAATTCTGACCGTTTTTATGGAGAAAGCCCACACCATCAGTAAGACAGAGATAGGTCTGGAGGCTGAAATTGTCAATTTCTTTCATCTCTTGTTAGTTCATTCTCAAATACAACCTGAAATAGACTATTGCAGAAATGGGATAAAATTTTCTCTGCTGTATCATTTTATGTAAGAATCCTGTATGAGGGAGAGTTTCAGTAGTAACTCAGGTTGGAGGTAATTGGTTTCATGGGAATCGTGCATTGTTCTTGGTGGAAAATGTCAAAAAATGGATTTCTAGCAGTTGTGTGGTTTAGTCTTGTTTGTTCTTTAGTTAATTAGTAGTGGTTTTTTCTTAAACCATCAAAGCTGGTTTTTGGAGGAGATGAGAGAGCCCAAGAACTCACTGTGGTTTGTTTCCTTGCTCCTGTGCAGTTGATGAACTTCAGAAGCGAATCCAGCAGTCTGAAAATCCTGCTCCGCCCCCGCCGCCGCCGCCGCCCCCTCCTCTCCCTCCTCCTCCTCCTCCCAACCCCATACGGTGAGTGCTCACACCCAGGGCACAGCAGTGCTGCTCTGCAGGAGCAGAATTCCTTACATCAGCTGCCATCCAAGCAGGAAGAGTGTCTCGAAAGGAAAAAATGCTTTCTCCACCTGTCTGGGGCTCCCGAGCAGCAGGACACGCTCGGTGCCCCACCTGCCCCCAGACTAAACACCCTGACCAATTCTGAGCAGTGTCTGCCTTGCCAAGCCCAACAAATTGTCTAGACTGTGACTTTGGAGGAGGAGGGATACCTGTCTCCTCTAAATTTGGGAGATTATTTTTTTTTTCTATTCACCTGATGGCTGTAATTATAGACTTGAGAAATGCTTTCTATTGCCAAGAAAACTCCTTTGAACCAAAGGATACGTTAGATTATTGTGTGTCCCTTCATGTCAGATACTGATGATGAAAATGCAGACTCCATTGAGTTCCCACAATTGCTTTCATAAGTTAAAAAGGAGGGAAAAAAAAAGAAAATCACCACCCAGTCATCAAGCAGTTTTGGGCAAAATTACCAAAATTTGGCCTGATTTCTGCAAAGGACTATGAAAGAGGCTGGCCAGTCTATGGTGTATCAGGCATTAGACACAAATGAATTAACTAAACCCTAAAGGGTGCTTAGTTAATTTTAAAAACTCAGCTAATCTTCATGTTGTCTGCTTGGTTTTAAGAATAAATGGACTTTGATGACAGTTTGCAATGTTCTGTAGTAGAAATGACATCCAGGAGTCTTGTTAACTACTGTGTTAAACATGTGAGTAGATCTGAGTATTGGGGAGAATTAATCCCTTTGTGCATCTTGCACTGTTTTTAGAAACTAAACATGTTCAGAACTATTGTGTTTGGCCTTTTGCTTCTTTTAAGTTCATTAACTCATTTGGCCTCCTTGCTTCTTTCTCACTGATGGATAGCATGAATTAACTCTGTAGGGGTGTTGTGGGATTTTTTTGTTTAAATTGGTGCCCTTTACTGTTTGGAATTGGTGAAACTATTAATTTTAAGCCCTGTAGTAGCAAAGTCAGACTATTTCCTCATGCACTGTGACATGTATGTGGACAGAAGTTGTTTCAGAGCATAGGCACTGGGTGCTGGTTTTCTCTGGGACAGAGTTTTGCCCCTTGATGGCAGGGATGTCACTCTGCTGTGTAAGGAATGATGTTCAGTGGGGAGTGACTGGCCTTACTGACACATCAGATGTGCTCAGGAGCTTGTACTTGTTCTTGGAGATGAATCATTTACTGGTGTGGACTTGCACGTTGTGACTATAGCAGGGGATAATTACTTGACACTGTAAGAAGATTACAAACTTGGAGATGGTGGGGAGATACTGATCACCATATTTAAGTGTCCTCTGGAGAACAATACTTCAACATCTACAGCTCTTCTTTCTGTTTATTAGAGCGGCTTCCATTTGTCATGTGTCACAATGAGACACTGGCTTTCAATAGTCAAATCTGGAGTGTTTTGATTTGTGCCTAATGTCTGTTAAAAAGAAATAAATTTCTCTGGTGCATTTTGGTGGGAGGCATTGTGGGGGGTAATTCAGTGCATCTGCATTCAAGAACCATTAAATGAGTCTTTTGTAAGTGACTGTATAATCAGGTATAAGCAGGCTGGTGGTGTGTCATGTTCAGGCTCATTCTGACAGTGGATGATCCAGGACAGAATGACAATCTGCAGTTTCCTTTTCCCCCCAAGGTCTCTCATGTCAATGATTCGAAAGAGATCTCACTCCAACACCAACGTGAGCAAGAAGGAGAAACCTCCTCAGCCGGAGTCAGGTATGGCTCTTCCCTTCTCCAGCTGTGTGGGTTGTCCACTGGTACTGCAGGAAAAGCTGGTGGAAAGGAACTGTGGATACAGATGGTGATTCAGATGCTTTTAATTGTCAGCATTAACTACAGCTATCCATGTCCCAGCACATTCCTCTGCCTTGCAGTCCAGAAATGGGATTGCAGCCCTGGAATATGTGCACCAAGATGGGAAGTGGTGTCTTTGGAATTATAGCTTTGCAGTTCCTGTCAGGGGTGGCTGAGGACTCTGGGCTTGTGTGCTTTGGAGAAAAGGAGGCTGAGAAGTGACTTTATTGCTCCCTACAGCTCTTGAGGATGGGACAGGGAAAGGGAGGTGCTGGGCTCTTCTCCATGGGGTCCAGTGACAGAACACATGGGAGTGGTTTAAAACTGCATCAAGGAATGCTTATGGACATAAGGAAGAATTTATTTATTTATGGTGAGAATGGTCAGACACTGGAACAGGCTTCCCAGAGAGGTGGTTGATGCCCTAAGCCTGTAGGTGTCTGAGGCCTTTAAGAACGTGCTCTAACTTCTGGTCAGCCCTGAAGTGGTCAGGCTGTCAGACCAGGGTCACTGCAGGGCCCTTCCAACTGAAATACTCTGCTGTATTCTACTGCAGACTTCCTCGAGATCCCAAGTAAATTTGCGTGGCCCTCATGAGCATCTCTGCCTCCTCAGCTGAACTGATCATCAGCATCCAATTTACTTTTTCCAAAAGGATTTGAGTATGAACAGTCTTTGAGGCTGCAGGTCAAAAACCTCAAGGGAAGACCTAGCACTTGCTGTAACTGGAGAAAAGTTCTAATCTTTCTACTTGAGCTGCAGCATGTGCAGGGCTTTGTGCTCCCACAGGTTACCTGGAAGAGGCAGAAGACCAAACCCACAAGCATTAAACAGAGAGCAGGTTATATTCAGCATAATACAGGGAAATTTCTGAACTTCCACATGGCAATTTCTTCTGTCCAGAGCCTCTCCACAGAGCTTGTTTGTTAAATATTTCAGTTTTCATCCCTGAATTCGTATCTTGTGAAATTACCACTCAGAGTTGACTGTAATTCTAATCCTTTAATAACACTGAAAACCTAAAACAAAACAGTCTTGCGCTAAGGTGGCTCTGCATGCAAAGTAACAGCTGAAATTGCATTTTATTGTTGTTAATGGAAGCTGGAAACTTAGTAGGTTGAGAACAGGAGTTAAGTACAGATTTACAAATGACTGTGAGTGCCTGAAGAGTCAGAGCTAGTTAGACAGGCATTGCCAGTTAAATAACCAAGGGTTTTCTTGCTGTTTCTCTCTTCCTTCTGAACCAGCAGGAGTTTGTTTGTAGTGAATTGCTTAACTCATTTGCTGCCACTTAAACAAAGAAGGGAACCTGGCTGAAATTATAGGATATAACTGTTAAAAAAAACCCCTGCTGTTAGCAGACTAATGGTATGTAAGGCAGGCTGGATTGTTGCATGGAACCAACAGGCAGGAAGTGGGGGAAGGAAAGTGTTACTCCTCCCATTTTTCAGGTGAGGAACTGAGGAATGGAGTGACTTGGGCAGGTCCCTGGGAGAATTTCTGGAAACTGGTTACCAGTCTGAGAGAAACAAGGTTGTTGGTGTGGATAAAATAGAGAGGTGACCTTGTACCGAGGTCTCTGATGAAGAGTCAATCTTATCTTTCAGTAAAAGTCCAGTTATGGTGCCTTGATTTATCAGGGTTCCTTACCTTGAAGCATCCTAGATGTTTTGATTACACCTTTTTGTTGAGACTGTCACAAACAGTGATTGCAGGAAATACTATGAAATTCACTCTTAAGTTCTCTACTCCCTTTCTTTCATTATTTATTAGCAAACTAACAGTTCTGACCTTTCTTCAATCACATATAAACTGCTTTTTCTCTTAATAGTTGAGCTGTTCTTAATATAAAAATAAAAAAGGGAGAAAGTTCTTTCTTGATCTAGTTATTATATCGAAGTTGAGGCTTGTTTTGACCCCTGTTAAGGACTTAGAATGAGTGGTTTCTATCCCATACCACCAATTATGCTTTTATATTTGAAACAGCCTGTTTGTGAAATTAAAGCCTGACATTAAATCGGCTTAGAATACAGAAACCACATTTCTATGAATCATCAATAATACCCTGACAAGTGAGAGAGCGGAAGTCTTTTTAAAATTCCTCTTATATAAGGCACAAGGTTGCAGCTTTGAATAGCATCAACTCTATTTCTCCATGTATTTGCTTTAAGTGCTCTCCCCACCCCCTCCCCTTTTTGGTATGTTAAGGGTCTTCTGTTTTGTTACCCAGAATGCTGATAAATTGTATTGTTTAGGTTTATCACAGAGACCCATGTCATCTGAATATTTTGCAGTCCTGATACCAAATCTCTTGAAAAAGCAGCCATTTCCTTTCATGATATTTCAGTTTTCCCCCTTAATTTGGTGCACTGTTTTTTGAAGGGGTGGGTTTAGTTCAGTCTGAGGTGTTGGTGTGTTGTTCTAGCCAGGTCCTCAAACCCACATGAGATGGGAGCCATGGTTGGGAATCACTGTCATGGGGCATTTTCAGCTTGTCCTGTGTCAGTGGAGCTGTGGAAATTTCTGCTGAGCCACAGTGGAAGCAGAACTGCGTTCTTTCAGTCCCTGGGGCCTGAGCCTAGAGCACTGAGTTTTTGCAATTCCCAGACAGTTCCAGGAGCTTTGTGTTTTTCAGGATGTGGGCCCTACTTCTGTCCAAACTTCTGCAATTGGGCATTTGCAAAGTCAGGATCCTCAGTGTAGATTGGCATTTTAACCTTGAGGAGCTTGGGACAGCTGAGCTGATAGAAAAGGTTGCTGTATCCAGAATGAGAACATGGTTTTTATTTTGTACCATTTCTCTGCAGTTCCTCTCTGAAATGTGATCTGCTCTTTGACTTTCCTAGCAGGTGAGGAAGTTACAGATCTGAAGAGGCAAGCTGTGGAAGAAATGATGGACAGGATTAAAAAGGGAGTTCACTTGAGACCAGTCAACCAGTCAAGCAGGCCTAAAACAAAGGTTTGGAATAAGTAGCAGACCAATAATTTTAGCTAAGTACAGTAATTTACCCTGAAAATAAACTTTTCTGTTGAATATTCAGAAGAATACATTTTCCTCCTATCATTTACTTTGCTTGATTTTGTATAAAATGAATTAGAGCAGCATATACCTGAAGAACAGAAAAAGACATGAAGGCAGCAGTAAGTAAATAAAGGCCAGTTTCTTTGACACAGAAAAGAAGCCTGTAAACAAACAGCTGCTAAGAAACAAAAAGCACAGAGAGAATACCTGAAGTGGTTAAAGGGGATGAACAACAAGTAGACTATGTTAGCACTTTATTTTTCTTTTATGCAACACTTACACCTAATACCTGAATGTGGCTACTGTGAAACATTGCTTACCTCCTTCACAAAAGCATAATCTTTGTATATAGTCTGTGATTTACAGTGCCAAGAGCTGAGGCTCTTCTCTTCATCTGAGTAAGGAAATAGATGGACTGTTTCACCTGTGTGAGCTGTGGCTGCAGGTACAGAGTCTGCCCTGGGCCATTTCTCGTGGCTTCTAACATCTGTGTGTTTGTTTACAGCCAGAAACACCAAAGCCCTCTGAAAGTGCAATGAAAGAATTAAAAGGGATTCTGGTAAGAGAATTTTCATGTTATATTTCATTTTCTTCTCATTGAGCTGACAGGGCTTTCTGTGCAATCTGTGAAACTTCTGCATTTTGGTTTGAAGCCATAGAACAGTTCTGGAGCAAATCCCCCAGTTCTACCCTTGGCTTTGGTTTGACTTAAGGATGGTTTTGGTCTTGCTAGGAGAATTTGTTTTTGCACTCTGCTCTGGGTTTGTGTGCTCCTGCCACTAGAGGGGATTTTATAGTCTGCGTCTGCCATAGATCCTTTGGAAACTTTCCAAATACTCACACTGGGGATGCTTAGGGATGGAGAGGCAGCTCAGTATCTGTATCTAGTCCAAAGTAAAGCTCCTGGACTGCACATGCAGTGAATGTAGAGTTCTCCTCATCAACTGCTGCCCTCTTTCTTGTGGCACCAAATTTCTTGTTAGAGTAGGTGAAGTCTAAATAAAGCAATAGCTCTGGTCTGTCTGCATTTATTATGTAGAAAAAATTGATTCTGAATAGCTGTCCACATAACCACTTACCACAAAGTAAAAACATTAGGCATGTTTGGTCCAGCTCAGAGCAGTGTGCTAAGTTTGCTCCTGTTGTGTCCTGTACTCATCTGTTGCATTGCTTGTTTTTAACTGGTTGCTTTTTTTGCACAAGAGCTAAAATTGTGTCAGTCAGAGGGAGCTGTAGTTGTTGCTCCCTGACTTCTGTAAACCTGAAGCTTGTGAAGTGCCATTTTCGCACGTCAGGTGAAATTCTGCCAGTATTGAAGCAAAATGCTTCACTTCCACTCTGCAGAAGGTGAAGCTAATCATTCTCATCATCCTGTGCTTAAACAGCCCTTGTAAAAACCAGTTCGGTGGTGTTTTTGGGGATGCAAGACCAGTACAGCAGAGTGTAGCCACAGCCTCTGCTGTGATTTAAAATCACCAGTGGGGCACCAGTGGTATGTTAAAGTTGCTGTTCTCCAATCATATGAAAGCAAGGGAAGAAGGGAAGAAATGATCTAGAGAGTCACCAGACCTTAATGCTGAGCCCTAATTAGAGGGACACATAATTAAATGCGGCAGTAAATAGGGAAGGAATGAAATGCAACACTGAGACTGTGCTTTAAGCAGAATTCCGTAATTACAGGAATAGTGGGATGTGGTGTGCTGTTTGGACCAGCGAGGGTTGGACAGAGCCATCCTGCCCAAGGTCCTTTCGTTCTCTAATAGCTGTTTTATTTCTTCAGCACTGTGTCACTGGCACCAGGGGAGGCTTGATTATGCACTTCAGAGGGAGCAGAGAGAAACCTGCAGGCACTGCACTTCTGTGTCGGGCTCGTTGCTTTTGAGCCTTTCAGGGTATTTGCAGTGCAAGACAAACTGTATAAAATGCAGCTCCAGTCTATTCTTGAGAGCAGTGATTATGCACAGTCAGACAACAAACATGGGGGTGGAATGTGATGGAGTAAACATTTGTTGGTACTATGCTAATTATGCATTTTGTGTAGACCTCCATATAATTGTTACAAACAAAATACATTTATGTTGTGCAAATTCCAGAGTTCGAGTGACTCCCTTTTTTAAGTTGCTTTTGTACACATACATTTGTACAGATCTGGAGCATGCTACTAATGAATAACCTGCTCAGTGAATTTCAAATAGTTTTGAAAGAAAATGTTTTAACTTTTAGACAGGAGTGAAGAATTAAGAGTTACTTTGCAGAGCTCTTGAAAGTAGCACAGCTTGTGCAACTTGAAATGCTATTTCCTTTTGTCATTGGCTATTTCTGCTCAGAAGTTATGTGCTTATTAACAAAAGATGTCAATAGAATGTTATTTATGGTCTGGAAAAATGCTATTTGAGTCTGACATGTTTTGGAAGACTGAATAAACAAGATTTCTGGGAGGACTCAGAAAAAGAATGAAATAGTATATGGGTACCAAATTTTCAGTTGCATTCTAAACATTTTGGGCAAATTTTACAATCAAGTGGGTTCTGATCCAGTAACTGACTGTTGTGAGTTGGGAAATGCATGTAGTATGCACTAAATGCATGTTTAAAGTCCTGTAGGCAAGTTGGTGAGGTTTCAGGCTTTGCTTAAAGCCTCTTTTCCTCCCACTTTAAGAAAAGTGCTCCTGGACTTGCAGCTTCACTGATACTACAGCTAGCCTTGGCATAAGGCAGTAATAGCATTTATTTCTGTTCTGTATGTATAAAAAACCATTTCAACTTGAGATCTAACTCTCTACAGAAGAGGAACCTTGAAGTGTTTAGAGATAGGGTCAGGTTTATGGCAGATCAGCTACACTATAGGATATAATATGCTGCAGTTGTAGCTGATAAATACTGACTTCTGCAGACACATGTACACATCAGGGTGCAGCAACACAGGACCATGCTAAACTATAAAACCCACTGGAGCAGTAACAGATGGATCTTTGGCTTTTTGCTAATAGAGGTTAATTATGTGCATGATAACTCTCTAGCAGTTTTTTAAGATCCTCTAAATGTTAAGATGGAGAGAGTTGGCAGTTCCCTGAAAACATCAGAATTTGTTCATTAGTGATCCAGAGCATCCCTCTTAAGCCTGATATCACCCCTCTAATGTGTAGTAAGTGTGGTTTATCCCTACATTAAACACAAGTAAGGGTGGGATGGTGAGCTGATCCCAGGTGCTCCTGTTGTGCCGATGGAAGAGCTTGGCACGCTGCTCTAGAACTGCAGTGTGAAAGGTTCTGAAGCTGTGCACGTGAGCTGCTTGGCAAGGCATAATCTGTCCTCAGAGAGTTTCTCATGCCTATTTCTTGCTGCAGGAAACTCTGAATAAATCCACCAGTTCCCGAAGCCTGAAGTCCCTTGAAACAGACAGTGGTGAAACAGAGCTGGAACGAGTCCTGCGACGCCGGAAAGTGACCACTGACCAGGACAGTGGCAGTAAGTGCCGGGCTCCTTTGCATTAAGTAACTCTCCCTGCATTAAGTAACTCTTGAAGCTTTACATTCTCTTCCAGACCATTGCCATTGCAGCCATTATGGAGAACTCCACCTTCTCCTACAGTGACTCCCTTCCCTGTCTCACCTGCTGCTTTTCATCCCATTTTCTCCAAGAGACGCTTCTGTCAGGATTTTCTGCACACACAGACACGTACACTCAGGTTCCTCTTTCCAGCCTGGAGCTCAGATGTTATTGCTGGAGTTATTGCATGAATCTATTGTGAAAATACTCTTGAAAGTAATGCTAGCCAGAGAAATGAGATTTAGGACTGGTGATTTGAATTAACCTCCTCTGTGGACCAGGGCTCTGCTGGTCTTATGCTGTGCTTTACTGTCATCTTCTGTAAGAAATGTTGATGTTCTACTTGGTTGCAAATAAAGTCTGTGCAAGTGTAAGTCCATGCCATAGGTGATGCAGATGTGGCTGGTTTGAATGTCACTGTAGAGTTTTATCTCGGACTTTGCAGACAGTTCACTGACTCGTCATCAGTATTGAGAACAGGCTTCTCTGCCATCAGGCTGGGAGAGCACCAAAGTTGTGCCTGGGTAGGGCTGTGTGGGCAGCAGAACTTACCACCCTAGAAGGCAGGAGGATCAACACAGCAAGTGCTGCCTTTGGTACAAGAAAAGGGCAAATCTTGGTGGGGAGAGCAGAAGCTGCAAATGTGTTATTTTGATATTCGCTTGCACCGGCCACTGTTCATTAAAATTCCATTTTGATTTCTGCACTTAGCTAGAGTTCTGCTCTGCCTTTGTGTTGTTTCTAGACCAGTCTGCATAACGGAAGCATTAAATTTTCTTTGGATTTTAGGTCCCACTGGAATCTTGGCCACATCAGAATCCAAGTCTCTGCCTGTGCTGGGTTCGGGAGCCAGTGCCCCACAGGCAGCACTGAACAAGAAGGATGTGGAGACAGAATTCACTTCCAAAGTACCCAACTCAGGTCCTGTCCCCAACCAGCCTAAGGGTGCTACAGGCTCCAAGCCTACTTTACAGTAAGTAGAATATGGATTTCTAGATACATTGTAGAACAAGATGTATTTAGCTGGTGTGTTTTGAACGTGATTTAATATCAATTTTGGTTAACGAGATAAATTTACAATCTGCAGCTGTTTACCACTGACTTCTCAAATAATTTGCAGTCTCATGTTAAAGTAGAAATGAAATTCTCTGTAATACAAAGTTCTTTCTCTCTAATACCTGTGAACGTTCTTCAAAAAAAGGTCATCTTCTCTGTCAAAAAAAAACCTCAAAGAGATTTTGAAGAATAACAAGGTTGAGGGTTCTTTCCATATCCTGAAGAGAAGAGGGATGATAGTTATATTATTAAGTCTTGATTAAAAGTAGTTCTGGCAAATATTTTCAAAAATACAATCATGTGAGTCATCTTGGTCTATATGCTGATGTGCAGGGCAGTTTCTGTTGAACCAAAACAAGTCCTGACTATTACTCTTAAAAATTTGAATTACTTTGAAATGTCATGATTAAAAAAAAAAAAAATCAGTGCTTCATTTGCTCAGATGGGCAGCAGAATCTTTCATCATAGCAGATCGAAGACCTAAAACCAGCATCAGAGTTAAACTTACTTCAGTAATATTTCTTTCAGACAGATTCCCTGGAGGATTGGTTTGTTCTCCAGCAATACCAGGCTCCTTTTGGAATTAGGCTGTGCACTTACTTTGGTTCCCTTGCCAGGTTGCTTGTCAGTTTGTCACTTCAAGAAAAGGAAATAGATGAGACAAATCAGATTGGCAGAATATTGTAGTTATGGCTAATTAAACCTCCGATTTCCCACTCTGTCAGTTAGAAAATACCACCAGTACCAGTTCTAGTCTCCATTGCTTTATTCAGAGGAGGAAGCCATGACAAATGAGCTGAATATTGTTTGCATCTATTTTTATGAATTGATACTTCACTCTTACGCAGGTACTTTCATCATTTATTTTTGAGTGGATAAAGAGCCCAATTTCTTTTGTGCTCTACAGTTGTATTTAATTCTAACTAAGAATTAAAAGCAGAATGCCTTTTTCAATCATACATATTTCCCCCTTTTATTTCATGTAAGCATCCTTAGAAGAAAGATGATCTTCATTTTAATTTAATCAGAAAGATGAAGATACGTTCAGCAGTTAATTTGACATGAATAATGCCTTTGCATTTTCTTGAACTCCCACCCTGACAGAACAGTAAGGTTGTTCCTGAAAAATGTGTTTGTAGTTTGTGGATTTCTGTGATTTTGAACAAACCAGAAAATACAAGCAACTCCTGCCACCTTTTGTGTACCTTTATTCCACAGAACTAAGTGGAAATTGCATTTACAAGAAAGGAAATGAAATAATTGCAGGCCCCAAGGTCTCGCAGAATGCGTGGTGAATTGACAGTGAAAAGGATCTTGTGTTGACAGTCACAGTTGTTATGTGTTATAAAAGCATATGTGAAGCTCAATTTATTTCTCAGCTTGCCTATTCAGTGACATCCCGAAAGACACATTTCACTTTAATTTATCTGTTTAAAGCATTAAAACAAATGTGGTGGGCCAGAGTCCTTAGTGCTGCAGGGCTTCCTTGCACTGAGTCACTGGTGTAAACCTGCTTGATTGGCAACACCCTTTCGTAGGGATGGTTTTCCAGCGAGAGGGAAGGTGCTGGGGCTCTCCTGCTCTTGTGTGGCCAGGCTGGCAGGAGGAGCAGGGACAGCCTGCAGACCCCATACCACATTGCAGTGCAGTTGCTTTCCTTTTCTCTCCTGGGTGCTGTTTGCAGCAGAGGTTGGCAGAAGCAGCCTCCAGACTCCGAGGTGTGAAATCACTATTAGAAACAGGGCTCCTTGGAAGCAGGTAGCAGAGGAAGTTCATTTGGCCAGCAAGTCTGACAAGTGGGCTCTGTAATTAGGCAGTTTTCTCTGGGCTTCCCTGGAAGCAGCGTAGTTTGGATCAGCAGAGCACTTCTGAAGCAAATCTCACTGTTCTCTGCGTTTGCTATGCTTTGATTTGTATTCTGGAGTGTTCTTAGTGTATCTTGGATCCCTGGATTCATTGGATGAGTGAAGCTAAACCAGGGGATGTGGTCCAACCTTTTTGGGTGTCCTGGGGAGGCCACATAAGAGCTGGTTCAGTGAATTACCCTGAAATGTGCTCTGCAGCAGGGGCTGCTTCCCTCTATACTCTGCTCCTGTCCCACCACTCCATTCCCTAAAGCAGCCCGTGTTAACTGAACAAACAGTGCTCTGCATAGCCTGCATGAGAAATCCTCTTCTTGTTCACACCTGAGGTTAAAGGATGCAGCTCCCTCATCATTTGCAATTCTGTGAAATCTGACCAAGGTGTGACTTCTTCATCTGTTTGCAGCCGCCGAGCAAACCTTTCCCGTCACAGGGGAGGACTGCGTGTCTCATAATTGCCACGTGTCTCTTGCAAGGCAGGGTCTCCTCTCCTCTCCTCTCCT
>VZTH01019558.1:163970-176727 GCA_013397815.1 Aleadryas rufinucha
CGATTTTAATGTACAGCTTGTTGTAGAAAACCTGAGTTTAGAACCACTAGGTGAGGTGTTATTTCAGTGCAAGAGGTTCTTGTGTGTCTGAGGCCATTGAGGAGGTGGTTTGGAATGTGCGGAATTTTGCTGAGGTGGTGCTTAGGGGGGAGACATCAGTAATGTGTGTCCTGTAGAGAAACTGAGGCCTTACCTCAGTGTGCAGGTAGCTTCCTCTGCAGATCTCTTCCCAGTGTTTAACCCAGCATGAGTGTGATTCTGTGACAACTGCTTAGCAGAGGTGACAATTTATATTCCTTGGGAGCAAAGAGACTTGCTGTGACCCCCTGCAGTGTGTAGGCACAGAAGGGAAAGGTGTGTCTGGCTCTGCCCCTGGGTTTTTGGTTGTTTGGTGGGGTTTTTTTCAGCACTTCTTAAACATTGTGTTTCTGGGGTGCAGAGTTCTCTGGTGACAGAGTGCACTACAGAGAGGGTTAGTGTTAATCTGATGATTTTATACAATTAAAGGATTTGTCCTCCCTCTCCCAGCTGTAATCTTAGTACCCCAAATCATCCACCGGCTCTGCAGGGAGCAGCTCAGCCTCAGCTGGACTGAACTGCAAAGGTTTTCCAGTGCAGCTTGAACATGGGCAATTTGGTTTGAACAACAGATGAAGAAAATAATGGGATGTTCTGGAAGTTGGAGGTCTCCTCAGTTTTAACTGTTTTAAAAGCTACTGATAGATTTTTCTTAGCTTGTACTCTTTGTGTGCCTTCTCAGTGCAGGCAGAAGCTCTCCCAGATTCTTCATTTAAATAAATTATCTGATTTTTTGAGCTTTTTCAAAAAAAGCACCTGAAAATGGGAACAGTTTCCATGCTGAACATTGTCTGCAGTTCTGTTCTGCTGGCTGCTATGTTGACCACCTTTGTGTTCAGCTGGATTTACCAGGGGCATTCTGAAATGGAGAAGGTTTCTTGCACTTCCTTCACAGATGTCTGGTGTTGCAGGTAGCACTGGTACTGTCAGAGGAAGGATCAACGGGCTAATTCACCAGTGTCACTGTTTATATTCCCTGTAATCTCTGTTGGACAAACACTGGTAGTAGTGTGATGGAATTTTTTGTTCATCTAAGACTTTCAAAACTTGGAATTGGTGTATTTTTTACTGTTGCTCAGTATTAGCTTGTGATCTTCTCTGGCTTGTTCTCCTGCCTTGTTAAGAATTCTGAAATAATAGACACATCTGCAGTTTTTGCTTTTGTTCTCAATGAATCCTGACATAAAATTCTGTTTTCTAATGGATGCATAATACAATGATTTTACAATGATTTCATGAGTGGAGCACCAACCCAGGTTAAATAATGCCAAGATTCTAATATTACCAGAGGAAACAAAGAAAATCCAAGTCTCAGTTGACAATCTGATCCTTAGTTTGTCCTTTTCTACTCCTACTGTAAATTTTATGCAAAGATCACAGCAGTGCTAATTCACAGACTTTAGAAACCCTTTAGTATTTGCACCTTCTATAGGTTCTGTAACTGTATAAACAGAACAGATTGCTTCTGATACTCTTACATTACAAAACATGGAACATTGCACATCCCATAGAATTAATCTGAAATACATTTATCATCTAAATCTATATTTCACAGTGCAGCTTTTTTGTGTTTAGTCATAAAAATACATGCAGACTTGAGAACAACTGTGTGTGAATGAGTACAATAGAACTAGGGTCTCAATTTCTGGTTTAATATATAGCTGGAGAAATAACAAGAATATTGATAACAGCATTAACAATCTTAATGAGGGAAGAGCTTTGCATAGAACTAAATGCAGCTACCTTGGCTGGACAAAATTGAGTTGTTCAGAACTGTGGCAAACTCTGTCTTTACTGTCTGCTTTTCCCAGCTTTATTTGTAGGAGTAGACACTGCTTTTTGAAAAGGAGCACCAAAATTATGTTCATTCTTCACAATGAAACGTTCTGCTCTTGACAAACTGTTGAAAGTAAGCTGTGAATACCTGATAAATAGGGTTAATAATTTTTAACAATGCCTCAGCTGTAACAGCAGCATTGTCAGGCTGGTGCTGCACCAGTGTAAAGGATTTGAAGAAGGCAATACTGGTACAACAAAGTCGGATAGTAATTCTTATTTTTATGCTGCAAACACTGATTTAATCACCGGTTTTCTCCATTAAACTACTTTATATCGACATCTTTCATTTTTCTGTCCTTTGAAGGTGGTAAATATGATTGCCATTTTATCCATTTTTGTTATAAATGAAACAGACTTTAGAGCGTTTGGCTGTGCATCAGTTGTT
Organism: Aleadryas rufinucha; assembly: GCA_013397815.1. NCBI lineage: Eukaryota > Metazoa > Chordata > Aves > Passeriformes > Aleadryas > Aleadryas rufinucha. Next base: position 166,273 of record VZTH01019558.1, read on the forward strand.
GGAATGCTGCCATACACTAATGCAGACTCCCCACTGTGAGCCCAGTGAAGAATTATACTTTGATTCACCAGATTGTATTAAATAGTCCAGCTGTTGGGATTTGAAAGATAGTTACCTCCAAAGTGAAATAAAAATGAACTTGGCATTTATGGCTTTGACCATTTTTATAGTGTTGGGCAATCAGCTTTTCAAAAGTAGCACTTTTTAAAATAACCCTCTTCTGGTTACACCGCTTTAAAAAGTTTAATTTGCTGTAACATTCAAAATACCCCACCTTGTATTTTTCTGGAATGATTGGCAACTTCTGCATAAAATAAGCATTATTTTCCTTTTGAAATCACTAGCTTCTGATGATAATCAAATGAGTCTGAAACTGTATCTATTAGTGCCAATTTCTGCATTAATTAACTTATACCAAAGTTCTAATGTTAGAGACAATTCTTGTAATTAAAGCTTGAACATGGAATTTCATTTGCCGTATCCAGCACTGCAGCAGCAAGCTGAGTAAATTCTTTCTGAAATGGAAAGCACAGCAACTGTTGTTTCTGTGATTATTTTTTTTGTTTTAACCTGTTCATTTACTCTGTCCCCATCAGGTAGGAGCTGGTGCAGTCCCTACCCGTTGTTCTAATTGTTGAGTAGGCTGACCTCTTTCTTCTTTGTCATTTTCTTTAGGACAAAGACTGTCACAATAAAGGGCAGTTCATGGCAGATGGATCCTGTAGCTCACTTTCTTTCTCTGGCCTCCAGTTGATTCTACTTTTTCTTATCAAGGGTGCTGCCTTACCAGTATGGAACACTGTTCCTTATAAATGAGCATGAAAATTTAAAAGAAAAAAAGGAAAAGGGAGGAAGAAAAGACTCTGGACAAGCCAATGCAGTGCATGTAGGACCTTCCAGCACCAGGGATTTCAGCACTTGCCCACTTTGGGCTCTGTGGGTGTGGGCAGTGCATCCATACTGGTGTGTAAGGCCCTGCCTAAGGATGGGCCAGTACAATGTGGCTGCCATCCCTCAGCCTGCCCAGCTCTGGGCAGGCTCTGGGGGGCTCAGGCTCTGGGCTGACAGGCTCTGGGGGGCTCAGGCTCTGGAAGGCTCAGGCTCTGGGCTGACAGGCTCTGGAAGGCTCAGGCTCTGGGCTGACAGGCTCTGGAAGGCTCAGGCTCTGGGGGGCTCAGGCTCTGGAAGGCTCAGGCTCTGGGCTGACAGGNAGGCTCAGGCTCTGGAATGCACGGTGCCAGAAGCACAAGCCTGTGCTCTCAGGCTCTCTGTCTGCCCACCCAGCAGGGTTAAGGTGGCAGTGGGAACACCCCAATCTGCCACTTGTTCCAGTTGGGCATTCCCAGTGTTTGCCATGTTCTCTGCTGGTGCATTCCAGCTAATCTAAGGATTTGCCTGCATGTTTTCGACACCAGTACAAAGCTTTTGAATGCAGACAAGTGCTTTTAGTGTTTATAGGCCGGTGCCAGCTTTGACAAATAACCCAGGTGTCTCTGACCTTTCCGTCCTCCCCACTCAGAGGCTTTTTATCCACACGAATCCCTGCACTGCAAACAATGGTGGTGCAGCCCCATTTCTGCAGCACAGAGTGTGGGTCGAACACCCTCGATAGTTCAGCAAAGCCAGTAGGTGAACTTCCAGAAATCATTAGCACTTGCTCCCAGTGGGAGCAGCAGCAGCCAAGGGAACACCTGGTTACTCTGTGCCTCAGGGTCATGCAGTGCAGCCCCAAGTGGGTGGCTCTGGGATAGAGGTGTGGAGAAGCCATTTCTCAGTGCCTTGTGAGTTCATTTTTCATCTTCCATGCCTGGCTTAACGAATGATCCAGGAGGGGGAATGTGACTGTTGCATTTGTGCACTGTTGTCTGTACATAACAACTGTTAAATCCATAAATCTATTTATTAGCTTAGCAGACCTCTCTTGGTCACATGTGCTACTAATAGAAATGCTTTTCTGTGTTTTTATGCTCTTCTGAATATGTGAACTGTCATCTGTAATTTATATATTTATTCTTTTTCCTCTAGATCAACTAGTCACACAGAATTTACAAGAAAAGCTTCTAGCAGTGAAAAAGAGGCCGAACCCGTGGTGGTTTTAGATCCTGTGTCCACCAGTGGAGATCAAATGTCCGAAAACACCCTGAACCAGAACAAAGTGAAAGAAGAGAAAAGCAAGCCACTGCATAAAGAAACTGATGTTGGGAAAATAAAAGAAACAGATAGTTCTAACTGTTAATTGTTACTCTGAAAGGCTGTAACTTTTGGGAATCATTATCTGGACATGTGAATTGCTTAGGTGTGTTACTAGGGGCTACAGTCTGTACTCCAGACAGAAATAATACCGATTAAAATGGTCTTTTGTATGCAGTTTTTGTTACATGCACTGAAGTGTTAAATAACTGTGTGTCACTCAAAATCCCTTTCCCATTTAATTTCGCAGGTATGGTTATTAATTTCTTAGACAGTGTCAGTTACCTTTAAAAATGGATTTGAAAAGGCTTTTTTTAACTCTTCTTTTATTGAGAAGATGCCTTGTTAAAGGTCTGTTCCGAAGCTTGCCAGAAGCCCCTTGCATCCCTCTTGAGCTGGACAGGTTTGGGTTAGACCCTGTAAGTGATTACACCCTCATCAGTATGGGGGGGTGGTACTAATTGTTAATAAAAATGTGTTTAGACACATTGCTCTAAAAATATTTTGATATCCACTTAAACCAAGATCTTGTTGGTCCCCTGACTGCTGTTCCCACACAGGGAGGAAATGAAAAGCACAAGCACAACCCTTCTGTCTCAGATTGCCAGGGGACAGAGACTGAAAAGCAGAGGCAGTGCAGCATCTCATTGTGGTACCAAGATTTTTGGCAGTGATAGCCAGAGTCAGGGGTTTGTGGGCTGGGACTGGTGCTCTCATTTGGGTTAGAAGCTTTCCAAAAGAGGACTTGTTCCTGGGTTTTGTTTCAATGTTACACAGCAGCTTTTGGAACTGCTGCAGCTGGAGTCTGTTTTTACTGCTGCACAAAAATAACTTGCCTTAGGCTCCAGTGGGCATGGGCTGCATTTGGGATTCATTCTAGGAGTGCAGGTTATTGGGAATCAGCGTTCTGAGAACTCCCAGTGCTAACAAATGAGCCCTTGCTTTGAACCTGACACACACTGATGGCATTAATTTCTTCATTAGATGACACTTCAGGTGTCTGTGTTTGATAACACAAATCCCAGTTTACCTCAGCCCTTATTTCCTATGATGATGGTGAGATAGGAACATCATTGATTTGCTCCACTGCCAATTCACATTCCATTGTAGTCTCTTTAAATTCAACACAGTATCTCATTCTTTTATAATGAACAAATGGAATCAGGGATTTACCTAAAGATTGGTGTAACTGAAATTGGGTGGGCACGTACTTGAATGCACTTGGATTCTTTTTTTATTTAATTATTTGAAACAGTGATAGTATTGAAGGATGAATGTTCTGAGTTTGTTGGTTTGGCTCTGCATGCAACTGTCTGGTGCTTTTCCTAAAAATAAAAGGATAGTAATGAGTGTGGTGATTTCACATCTATTTTGGTGGTTTTTGCATGTTTGCTACGAAAATCTTGGACTTGATCTAATTACTGAATTACATACAGTTCATAAACTTGCGGAAATTTGTCTCTCATTGATATTTTCCTTTCTTGGGGGCAGTTAGTTCTGGTTGTTAATTTTTCACTTATTTGTCTGTTACACTGAATTTAAAATGCAAAATTTCATATATGTATTTTTTCCTCAAATTATTACTGTTGTATTATATGTTCAAATTTTCAAATTATACAAAACCCAGAAGTTTTTCAAGAAGCATTTCTTTTACTTAAACTGTTTTGTTACCTAGAACATAAATTATTTCTTTAACTTTTCATTGTTGCTTATTAAAAAGACTCCTGACAAGTTTCCCAGACCTTGTGGAATTGAGTTGTTACTCCCTGCTTCTGACTGAAGCAGGCTTCCTACTGATGCCAGTCTCAGCTCTGTGCCCAGCATTTGGGGTTTGCACTGATGCACTTGTCTTGAGGGCTACAACTGGAGCAAAATCTCCTTTGCAGGCTGGCTCTCAGAGCAGCATTGAGGGAGCAGCATAACAGTCAAGGCCTTTGTTTTTTTGTAAAATGGGGTATTCTGGTTTGGTTTTTTTTTTTTACTGTTTGTCAACAGCTTGCTCTTTGTATGGAGGGAGATTCTGATTTTCTCAAAACAAACATTTAGTTTTGGACTTAACACAGCAGTATTTGTTTTGTCAATTTGTAAATGCAGCACAGAATTTTGTGCTGTTTTCAGACTATAGTTGCTGCTCAGTTAATTTCGTTTCAGCTGAAGGCAATGGTCCCTGGGAAAAGAGAAGCCAGTATTTGAAATCTTGTAGAGATATTTGGCTGAAATGCTTGAAAAGAAATGGATTAAGGAAAATTTAATATATGAGTTTCATACTAGAATGAAAATAAATGGATTTAGGTATAGTTAATATATGAGTTTCTTAGTAAAGGGTATTTTCTTAGAAATTTATCCCAAAGTTAATGTGACAGCCTAAGTCAGCTGCTGTTCTCTGGGAGCTGAGCTCTGAACCTGCAGGGCTGGCTGAGAGCTGTGGAGGCAACTAATCCTGCTCTGGGGCAGGAAGCACATCAGGAAGTTGTTCTTCTGGCTGTGATTCTCCAGCAAAACCAACAAATTCAAGTTTTGCTTCACCTGAAATAGAAGAGAAAAAAGCAGCTCATGTTTGCTGTAATCGGGTTTGTTGTAACGTTCTCTGGTGCACACAGATGTTTTGAAAATGCCACATAATGCTTACCAAGTGTTGAAACACTTTTAAAAGTCTGGTCCTTAGAAAGAAAGGAGCACTTTGATTACAGGATGATGGTGCACATCAGCCTGAGCTGGGTTATTTATTCCATTCCCTTCTTCACTGATCATCTCACCTTGCTGGTTTATTCTTTTCCCTCTGCACTGGTGCTCTTACCAGAGCTCCCATTAGCTGACTCTGCCTTGTCCCTACCCCAGCCTTGAGCAACCAGATGAAAGCCTTGTCCCAGTGTTGCTCCCATAACAGATCTCAGTTACTGCCACTAAGTTCTCACAGCTCTTTTCCTGGCTCTGTGACTCTTTCTCCATCACCACCAGCTCCCTGTTTTGCCCCACCCACGATGCCCACCCCACCCTGAGCGCCTCTCAGCCCGGTGTCACCTCGAGCTGAAGGGGAGGCTGCTGTGCCCCGGCTGGAGCAGGGCACAGCCGTGCAGTGGAGCTGGTGGCACATCATGGCCAGCGGGGCTGCTCCGAGCTGCTCCCAGGAGAGGGGCAGGCAATGGGGAAGCCTGGATGCGATGCTCCTGAGCCCCGTGCAGGCTCCTCACACGCTCCTGATGGGCCAGTGTCACCTCCCAGCCATGAGCCACTTAGAGTGCCCTCGGCACGGGCTCTCCTGTGTATTCCCAGCTCCAGCCCAGCCAAATGAAGAGCTTGGTATGCAGCTCAGACCTGCTCTCACTATTTCCCTGCTGTTGATTTAGGTACTGGATCTTATTTCTGCCAAATGATTAACGGTGTCGGGGATTGTTGCTGTTTCATTTCGTCAGATATAGGTCTAAATATTTGTCAGACTCGAGAGCCTTTGTTGAGACTATACTGTTTGAGGAGGGAATGTATTAATACTGCTGAGGCAGTTAAAATTCATAGTTCTGTAATTATCTGTCTTATTTTTCAAAAGTGCATTCTGTGAAACTACTTTCTTAGCAAAAAAAAAAAAAATTCTGTCTGTGTTTCTATTTTTTACAACGATTATTTATGAGCAAGGGGGAGATTTCAAAAAGCTCAAAATATTTTCAAAAAAAAAATTCAACTAAAAACTTTGTTCTATAGTGTGCATGTCAAGTGCTGCTACCCTATATATAGAACACTGAAAATTATTACAAACAAGGGAGTAAAATGACTTAATTCTGCTTCGTGTTTCCTTTTCTTAGGCATAATACAATTCCTGCAAGCCCTTTCCTTCCTTTCTTCCTCTCCTTGTCTCTCTGCCTCCCCTTCAGACTGCATGTCTTTATTCTGGCTTGATTGATACCTGAGCAAGTGAGAAGTGGCTCTAATGAACTGTTAAGCATTTAACAGTGCCTTGGTACAGTGTAAAAAGAAGATGCAGATCCTGAAACAGGCAGGCAGATGCATACAAGTGGCTAAGGCTGAATGTGCATCGTCAACTTGGGGTTTTCTTGGGTTTTATTTAAGGCTTACCCACGCAATTGTAGCTTTCCAAACACATTTTGCTGGAAATGTAACATACAAAAGAGGGTTGTGAAATGAAGTTTTGTTAGCAATATATGTTTAGGGCCTCGAGGGAGGTGGGGTATTTGGCCTAAAATTCCATTTTGGCAGCTTTTCGACACGTTATATGCATGGGGTTTTTTGTTTTGTTCCTTTTGCACCGTGGGCTTCAAGACTCCAACCAATTAATTCTGGGGGAAAAAAAGCTTAATGTAGGCTACTCCTCGAGAAGGGAGCTATTTTAACATTCAGTAAACAGATAATCCATTAGGACAACAATATACATTGTGGCAAGTGCTATCCTAGGTTTTTTTTGTCAGCCCTTATTTATAGCCTTTTGATTCCGCTTCCCTCCTGGGGTGCAGTTTCAATCATTCTCCCTCCAATCTTTGTGCCCGTATTCATGGCAGGCTGAAAACAAAGTAAGAAAGAAGCTCGTACGCAGCGTTCCATTGGCGGCCAGTTCCTCCTCTATAGCCAGCAGCCGGTTGTATTTGGCCACCCTTTCTCCGCGGGAGAGACCTCCCAACTTGAGAAACCTGGCACCCAGGCCAACAGCCTGCAACGAGAGAGGGCCCGTGGTAAAACTCCGCACTCGGGGCAACTGAAGTCATTCCCAGTAATTAAACACGGTGTCCCACGTCTAATTTAACACCCTCGTCTCCCCACAGAGAGAAACGGGGGAAATACAAACTCTCAGTGAAAGATTTGCCGGATACAAACAGTAATTTTTGCTGGCATACGAAATGAATTTTATTTGGAAAAGATTAAATATAGTAGTGTTAAGAATTTTTGCTTAAACTATTGTTACTACGCAGGAATGTTTTAAGTAACTCGCAATTTTTTATAAACTAATGCAAGCAAATGGATCATAGACACTTTTGAATATACTCCCTGCTTTGGCAAATTTCCTGTGTGTTCTCTTTAAACTCAAAAGAATAACCACTCTCTGTGGGGAAAAAAGCAACTCTCTAGAAAAAGCCCATTTTGTAAAATGTTTTCTTTCTCAAGCACAAAAAGGCTTTCTCCTTAAAAAATAGTACATGTTAAAAGCAGTATTTTTGCAATTCTGCAGTTGAACAGCTTTCAATACTTACCAGATCCACGAGGCTCTCATCTAAAGATTCTCCATCTGGACTTCCTAATATGGTAATATGACTTTGACCTATATATAACGGGAGAGAAAACCTTCATTAGAGTATATTTTATGTATTTGGCACAGAAATTGTTTGGACTTCTCATTCTTTTTTTTACCCTTGGGCTATCCAAGCTTAAATGCAAACAGGAGTAAAACCCACCTCATAAAAATGTAAACTATGTTAGTTTGCTGCGTTAAGATTCTGTTTTATTTTCAGATGGATAAGAGAACATCGAACATCCTGTCCTAGTCTCTGTCTCTCACTGATCTGTCTGATCAGGCTGTGCTATTTATTTTAAATGTTCTCCTCACTATAGTAATGATTTTTCTTCTCTTTGAAAAAGAATTTACCATCCTGACTGAATGAAATCTTTTAGCTGCTATTTACTCACTTTGATACAGTGATTCTGGGTGTTTTTAAGGAACAAGAAAAAAACCAAGCTATATTAAATTTGTCCATCTATTCCTTGGGTATAAAAATGAATAAACAAAATGTGATACAAAGAGAAATCTTACATATGAAGCTGCCCAGGTTCTTAGTACTGTTACCACAAAGGCTCAATAATATGTAGTCAATAACCTATGTAAATGCAATTTTGAACAGTTTGTACTTTTTTTAATTTTTAAATTATTAATGCTAAAATTAATCAAAATTCAAATGAATTGATCACATCTCTTTTATTTTAATTCTGATATCTAACTTGATATGCAGCATGACACTTAGCTGCAGTGGGAGGGCAGGGGGAGGAAGAAAACATTCAGTGTATTAATTGACTACAGTTGAAGCCTTGAATGCTGTTTTAAGCCCCTTGACAGGGATTTGTGAATCAAAACTTGAATTTCAGTTTCTGCTGCTAAGTGCTTTCTAAATTAGAAATGTCAATAATTAAATAAAAATATGTAATATTTATGGGTGTGGCTTGTAGGGTTTGGTTTCAGCCTTTTCCCCCTCTACTCACCATCGAGAATTCCAGTAAGTTCTATGAGGTCTGATACCTTGGTTTGGTTAATGTATTTCAGGACAACACCACTGCACATTGCTATGTTTATGTTTTGGTCAGTTTTGAGTTTGGAAATATGTGTGGCAGCATCTTCAGCAATCAGGTAGCACTTGGAACCAAGGGCACAACAGATGCTACTCCACTGTTCTCTGTCCTGCACAAACAAATCGAGAAAACAACTGGAGTTTAAAAAACTAAACTGAATGAAAACCCTAAGTGAGGAGGTAAAAATAAAAAATTAAATAATAATTTGGGTTTAATTATAAATATGCCCTTCATACAAACATGTTACATTTTATACTGTATTTTAAATTTGTCTGCCTAAGAGAAACAGACCACTTGGATTTTCCTTGGATTTTAAAGTTTTGCTAGAAAATATAAATTTTAATCTCAAATTAATCAACACTATTTGCACAAAATATAGTTAAAAATATTTCAAAATAAATTAAGTGTAGGGATTTGCTATTTTGATTTCTTTCCTGAAATGTACTTATTTTTGATAGAATATAAAATATTTTTTATTGTTTTATTCAAAGGACTCATTTTTCTGTTAATATTTTAAGTGTCACAGTTGTTTGGACATAAAATAATGAACAGGACATAGACTCAATAACAGGACCCATAGGGAACAGCAGAATACAACGTTCTCTTTTCTAGCAAAGCTTCCATTTTTCAGGATCTTTGTTTCTTTATTTTAATGCATTGTCCACATGGTACATGGTCCAGGCTAAATAAAGGACAAGGATATGTAAAGAATTTGAAAGAAGAAATGTACAAATTAATTTGCTTGCTTTGTGTCCACAGAATGCAAAGTTCTCACATTAAAAACATTTCTACTTCATAATTCTGCCAGTGGTTATTCTTGGTCCGTGGATCAGACAGATTTTTGTACCTGTCTGCTTGCAATCAGCATCAGGGGCCATCCCTGTACGGATTTCAAGCCTGTGCATAAGAGAAAATGAAGTTTTCGACACCTGAACAAATGCTTAAATTTAAGCACCAAAGTGGTCTGGTGTCTGGCAAAGAATTATTGAATTGGTACCAGAACTAATCCTCAAGGATCTAATTATCTGGGGTGAAGATGTGGCATGAGTAAACCTTGGAGATTTGGGAGGAGGAGGAGGAGGGGGAGGGCAGGGGGAGGAAGAGGTGGAGAGGCATTTTCCTTAACTCTGTACTCTGTTCCCAACTGCACTTCACTATCTGCTGTAACTCTCCTGCTGATTCTCATCTTGCAAATATTTTCGTTCATAAGAATTCCCAAAGAAGTTTGCAGCCCTGGCAGGAGTGGGGAATAACCTGGTGTTTTGGAACGTGGTAATTCAGAGAGTCACACTGAAACAACACAGGGAAGCAAGGCTAACTAGAATGAGGTAATACTGAACACAGTTATTCAAAAAAAGAACTTTTAAAGCTCCAGTTAAGGACAAAATCAGATGGAATTTGCAGTTCATCGGTTTTAGAATTACTGATTCAGGGACTGGGCCGATTCACAAAGCCAACATCACTTTGCTTCTCCCTTCAATCATAGTCTTTGTGTTTTGTTCATGAAAATGAACTCTTTGCATTTATTTTTAAGAAGATAAAGTGCAATTTGACACTGAGAGCAAATTTTTATTAAGTTGTGCAACTGCAGAATCTCGGCCTACAATTGTAGGTTCTGCAGCAATTAAGTTTTTATTCTTTTTTTAATACATGGAAATTTAACCTTAGGCATAAATGTGAATATTTAAAGTTATACAATCTCTTTTATCCATCTATGGTTTGATAACATGCTTAATAGTATTGTGCTTTATTGTTGTAGTTGATTGGCCACACTAATTAACTCCTCTAACTTTGATCACAGATGTAAATACAGGGTGTCTTACTCCCACTTTAAACATTCTGCCGAGCAATGCTGCCAGTGACAGGACTTTGGTTATAAATATCCATCACAAAGAACTGCAGAAATAATACATTTTAGTGATTTTTTGGCTGAATATACAGCATTGTTCAAATTTTTGCTTCTCCAGCTTAATATAATATAAT